>CM040399.1:5428886-5626386 GCA_022702515.1 Ilyophis sp. 1 JC-2022
GAATCCTAAAGGAGATGCACAGATGTAATGGGGCAGAGACGGAGCTTGTTGAATGTAGATTAATTTTGACCGCACACAAATGTTTCAACAAACTGCACTGAAAACACACCATTCTGTGAATGATCAGCTAATAATTATAATTATTGTATCTCACCCCCTATCTTGCCTATTAGATTGATTTAAAATTTTCAGTTTAAAGGGTGTTAGTGTACGTTTTCAATTGGCCTACAGCATGCGTGCGGGCCGCAGTGTTTGCGGGATTTTGTAGTTTCCCTTAAATTAGCTGCCAAATAAGGCCTTGAGAACAAAGTATGTGGATTCTTTAGCTAATCAATAACTTCCATTTAATCACTGGTCCCAAGTCACCCTGAAAACCAGCAGACACTGCGGCCCTCCATGACCGGAATTAAACATGCAGACAGCGCCCCCTCCAGGACTGGAGTTAAACCGGCAGACACTGCGGCCCTTCAAGACCTCATTTGGTTAAGGCACCACCCTGTGGTGCACGGATGAGTCTCACAGCCTTGAATCGAATCCTGGCCATGACAGTGCCGACTGTGGCCAGTAGCTCCATAGGGCGACGCACAATTGGCATTTGCTTGGTATGGGTATTCAGTGAGTTCGGGATCCGCGTTTGATCACTCTCACTCTCTAGTGACCCTCACTGGTCAATTAAGGCGCCTACAGAAAGTATGACAAAGCCGCATTTGACAGGTCACCCTCAGACTCCTCTCCATGCAAGCGGTCGTAGCGACACCATGTGTTTCGGAGAAGAACTGCAGATGTCTACACTCTCCACAGGTTGCACATAATTGAGCATTCCAAATTATGATGGGAATTGAAGATATGCAGGCCTACGTTGGGCTCCAAATATATATTTAATAATAAAGAAACTGTGAACTATCCCTTTAGATAGGATAGAATTGTTTTATATGTATTTCACAACACATTTCACACCATAATCAAATGAAATCAAATGATACATTGTCAATTTTAGATCCTGTACAAGTAAATCAAATCAAATATTCCACACAACGAGATGAAGTGCCTTAGTCTTATTATGTAAATTTTACTAAACGGACTACACACTGCCCGTAATTAAAAAGTATAAAGAGGGAATATTTTGCTGGTTCTAAAGTTTGGCTGGATGTGGTGTTAGAATGAAGATGCAGCCCCTTTGGCATAGTGAGAGGGGAAAAAAACATTCACCAGCTCACTGAAAAGTCAAGAGAGCTCTAGACTACTGATGAATGCAAAACAGTTTCAGTAATGGAGCTAACATTTGCCACCGGGAGCAGAGAGAGCAGCCAAAATTAAACCAACAAGAAGCAAGACTTCACTAAAGCGTCACATGCCTGGCTATTGCTTAAAAGCTTTCACAGCATACAGAGGCAGGGGTAATGATGCCTTTCTAATGAAAAACAACTATCAGCAGAACACATGCACAACAAGTGCTCACAAGGACAAGCATGATATCTGAATCCAAATGCTCCTAATATATTTACATATTTACATTCTACTGATGAAGGAAAAATAATAATAAAAGTGACTATGAAAAATTAAACAATGCAGGAATCCCAATTTATTGACGTTAAAAAAAGCCATACATTTTAAGCGGGTGAGCTGGTTCTATTTTTCAAAACTTACTTGTGAGGCATCAATTCAGATGTTTTTTTCTGACTGATGTCAGCAAGCTTGATAAGCAGACTACGCCAGAAAGAAGAGCGAAATGGACGCCCTCACCAAATATTAGGATATTTCTCACTCGTCTTTCTCCCGTAATTGCGGGTGAAAGTCGCGCACACTGAAACCTCGCTGCCACGGCCAGGTCCATTGGTAGGCACGAGAGAGCTGGCATCAGTGGCTCTTATTTCAACATCAATCAGCCTGTTAGCAAACATGACTCCTTTATTAATCGCCCAACAGACACAGCAGGGTGACAATACAGAGTGCTCTCTTAAGTCTCTTTGCTCATTCTCCTTCCACCTCTCAAGGGGACACATGGCACACAAATATGAATAGATCACAGTGTGGAGGACAATCACCCCACACTAACAGATTCTCACCAACCCCAATGTCCATTTTAAAAAGGTAAAGCCAAGCAGAGCCAGTGAGAGACCTTCCAAATTTACCCCAAGTATCAACGTAATTCTTCGCACGATATCAGACGCTGAGGGCGGATAGCGCTAACGCTAACTACACTTACCCTTTCATGCAGAGCAGAGTCGTCTGAAACAAAAAAGTGACTTGTTAGCTTTAGTCAACTACAATTTCACACATTTAAATACCATGGTGTCATGTCAGTAATTTCACGTGGCAGAGATGAGTTTCAGAAATCACACAGACCTTCTGTGTGCTGTGCGGACACTACATCGTATGCAGGTTCATCCGTCCCGTCACTGAACTCAGACTGACCACCACCCTGCAAGGAAAAAGAGAAAGACCACAAGGACCAACCGGTGAGGAAATCGATTTGCATCTCAAACTAATTCTGTGCGTGCACAGATTCCTGACCATTACATGTTTCCCATAGTACCCTTCACAGCTGTATGGGGTAAAATCATTGTCATTTTAAAGAATCATTAATAAATGAAATCCCTTAAATATAATTAAATGTAGGTTAGAGTGGTTTTAGAACGCAATACCGCTTGTGTTCAGTATTCAGTGCTGGGCATTTTAACAAGGGCATTAAGTGCAGGAACTGCTTGATTCAGGAAATAAAACCTGTTTTTACTTAATCCTCACTTCCCCCGACAACACTGTCACCTTCCTCTCCTTACATCGCTCACAAAGTCATGCTTTTTTAAAAGATGATCATTAATTCATTGCTTTCCAGTGGCCTTAAAAGCACAGGCAGGTGGGGCTCTGTTTTAATCATGAGGCTCAAAACAAGCTGCCACATCATTTTACCGCCCATCCCCAGCTGACACTCCATGCACAGTAACGAGTCAGAAAAAAACAAAAAAACACACACACCATAAAAGTCCCGCCCCACCCCCTGCCCACGCTCCAAATTTAAACAGAGTAACTTCCATACTCTAATTACCAATAACTTTTTGTGAGATTTAAAAAAATAATAATAATAGAATTGAAAAGTTCAATAATTAGCGTTTTATCTTTTATTTCTTTTCTTCCCCCACGATAATATTAATATATTATATTATTTCCCCACACTGAAGTGTACACGGTGTTGCATGCAAACTGCATAAGCACCAGTAGCTGAATTTTCTCAGTACAGTCCTGACATATTAGCACATAAATTATTTGCACAACCCCTCCATGGAAATTACATAAATGTCCTAGTAGAGTTTACGCAGGCTTACTTCAGTCTTCTACAGAATGTGAGGATAAAAATGACCTCCAGCGCTTAAGAACAGCAAGATAACTGGACGTGTAAAAGGCAGACATCTACTTTTTATACAAAGGGAAGCTGCAAGGCCAATCCCTTGAGAAATATGCACTGAAGTTAAATACTCCAGCGAGCGACACGGCCTTCAATGAAACCTGGATGAGCAGATCCCACATGTTTCCACATCAAATAAGTAACTTTTTTCTTTTTACAATACTCTTGTTTCAGACAATCAATGGTGTAAGCTCTCTCCAGTGCAACATTCATTAAACCTGAAGAAGTATGCCAGGAAATGTCCATTACTGCTGAAAAACAGCAGACAAAACCGACATGAAACATCTCTAGAAGATGTAACACTACGCTCAGACATTACAGCAAGAAACAAGTGTATTTGATAGCAGAATACCCTGCAGCTATTATCATCTTCCCAAAATGTACTTGTACCCTGAAGTGCAATAGTCACCTGACAGAGAATACCGGACGGCGCTTTTACACTCACCATACGGTACACAGGTGTGATACATACCTGTACTATAGTAATGCCGACTGCATTTGAAGTCAAATAAAAACTATTTTGCGAATCATTGGTGACAAATCTTTTAATGTTGGGACCACACTGCTTCTTCCAGGGGGAATTACACAATTTACCAATTAAATGTGTTACTTTCACTGAAAGAACTAATCATTACATAAACCCTAACTGAAGAAATGGTTCAACAGTCTTCACTCATCGTTGTCATAGAGCAGGGGTGTCAAACTCCAGTCCTGGAGGGCCGCAGTGTCTACAGGTATTTGTGGTTTCCTTTTAATTAGCACCCAGTCAAAGCTTTGAGAACAAGGTGTTTGGACTTCTTAGCCAATCAGTGACTTAAATTAATCACTTGTGCTGAAACACACCAAAAACCAGCAGACACTGCGGCCCTCCAGGACCGGAGTGTGACACCCCTGTCATACCCCTGTCATTCTGACAAAAGATGACTGATGTTGATGCTTTCTTCCTGCGCAGCAATTAAACATTCCAGTGTATGATTGATTGAATAAATGCCCCGCGCCCCGCAAACCCACCCACTGCGGAAGATGTGCTTCTCAATCTGGGCAACAGAAAAATACAAACTTTCCTGCATGCTAACTATTTAATTAAACCGTTTCAACTATGAACCAAATTTCAGAAACAACAAAAAATCTTAACCTACTTTTAGTCCAAATGTTAGCTTTTTTCCCCCCCCAAAATTTTTTTAAACACCTCAAATGAGGGAACTGGTCTCATGCAATTTGCAAACAATCAAACGCAATTCTAATGTATTTTGAAGAAAGCAAAACACCACCACTAATAATGAGCTTCTGTCCCTGACATTCTGGTTCACACACAGTACAGTACATGCATGTACAGCATTCAACCGTTTTCAACAAGCATGCCTCGGGATCTTCCCGACACCTTTTCTTCGGAATAACATCCCTTAAAACTATCTTGACTTCATTACCTGCTACAGCACCAAAGGGCAAATTCACAAAAAATTATTGAATTATGTTCCTTTTAGTTTTTTTTGCAGTATTACTAACTTGGGAAACGACACAGTTGAAATCATTCATATATTTGTAATAAACCAATTACACAATGGAATTATCAGTTTGATATCAGTTTGATTACAAACATAACCATTAGTGAAAGCAATAATCACAATATGAAATGTGTTAACAGATATGAAACCAAACGCTGATGCTCCATCAAACTCAGGCAAAACCCGCCTTTTCTAAACCATGTAGGCCTACGAGTCAGTTTCTCCCTTGTAAAAGCCTCTTCTTGAGTCAAGAGCAATGTCCTGATTAGGCAGAATGGCTCAGCAGAATTAAAGATTCAGCACTTAGCCCGTATACAAAAGGTCATTCAATAGGCTGACTCTCTGGGAATGAACAAGGAGAGATCTTATGCCTCAGAAGTTAGGAGCAGTGCAGCATTGGTAAGGCACAAACTTCTAGCTGAGATACGACAAGGATTAAATCAATGACATTTATAATACAGTATACTTGAATTGAAGCAGCCATAATGATGCAGTTCTCCTTTTATGAAACAAACTTTCCATTTACTGCAATGTATAGTTCATTTAGATCATTTTTCCTTTTGAAAGTACCATTTTTCTAAATTACCAATGTTGAGACTAGCCCACAAAAAACAATGCCATCGCTGCTGTTCTGCCATTTTCCATTTGCATAATAAGTTATTCTTCTGTCTACTGTAGCAAATCTGCATTTACCAGGCACCTGCTTCTCCATTATGGTGGAATACAGAAAACTGCGGGAGCAATGAAGCTAATTAAATACCTTTGGCTTCTCTACAGAAACATCATGGAGAAATTGCAATCTCAAGCAACCATCCAATACGCAGCTGCTCGTCATCTGTATCAGCAGCACACACGACTGAACTAGAGACTAGAGGGGGTCTCAGCTACACACACGACTGAACTAGAGACTAGAGGGGGTCTTAGCTACACACACGACTGAACTAGAGACTAGAGGGGGTCTTGAATTGAAGAAATAATGAAGAAGAAAGCATAATTCTGATTCACTTACCCCCGCCCCCACCCACCCATCACTTTATTTACAAACAGCAGCATTTCAAATGTTCGCAGTTTCTTGGACAAATGCTGAATGTGTACGTATAGTACCACCAGTTGGTGACGTCTTGCAGTTTGGGAGAGCCGAATTAGCGACTTTCAGAACAGGCTTTTACCAATTAGCAAGATAACGGAAAAATAAATTACCATGATGCATGACGAAGCTCAGCCTGCTTGTGGGGCGATGTGAAACTTTTAAATATATTTTAAAAACATTCACATAAAAATGTTATTAGTATTCTGTTCTCACGCGAGTAGCCTGAACACAAGGTGGCACTGCGAATACTGTACCGGTTTAATTGGCACTGCGTAGATTTCGCTGCGAACCAGACTCCTCCCCTGCCTATCCAAAGACTGATAGATGTGGCCTTCATCGGGATCTGAGAGCACATTTCGTTCCAGCTCTTCCTCCTCCTCCTCTTCATCGCCATCATCATCATCATCATCATCATACAGTCCAACAGAACGTTCAGGTGAAGGCAAGTGTGGCCTGACACCCAGAGACTGGGACCGCCTATCCCTGTCAGAAGACACGCAAGTGTTCAGACCGTTCATTCGTTTGACGTAAAGTAACGGTTTCAAATCGTTATTCACTCCATTATGACATCACTGTCCCTGTGTGCACCTTGTGCATGTGCTCACTTACCTTGTGAACTCAGCAGTGCTGGCATAGGGCTCCGGAGCAGCCCAGTTTTCAGAACGGGAGCATTCACTCTCAGAGTAAGACCTCTGTCGTGGTGGAGGGATGGCCACTGTGCGGCCAGTTAACGACGAGGATAAAATGGCAGCAGCCAAGGCGGATCTAAGGCAGTCATATTTAAGGAATACAATGAGTTATCAGTTAACATGTCATGCTTGTGTTTGGTATGAAAGCATTTTTTAACAATGATAAATGGTGATTGACTTATTTTACTTCAACAAAATCCATCTACATTAAAGCAAAAGCGTTCTACCTATGTCTACTGAAGAGGGTGGGGAGGGGGAATTACAGTTTCTAACGATCTCTATTCCTGCCCTATTTTGTTTGATTTTTTTTACTTACGTGGATTGTATAGTGCCAACAGGATGAAAAAGTGCCACTTGTGAAAGAAAGAGAAGACATGATACAAACCAACAGTTAAAGAGGGTGAGAACAGCGGATACCTGGGTCTTTCTGGAGAGGGGTATGGACTGCGAGGGGGGGGGGTGCGTGGGACTGCTGGTCTGGGGGCAATGGTGGCAGCAGGGACGAAGCCATGAGCGATGTGCTTCTAAATAAACCACACACAACCTCATTAGTGAATCTAAATAAACCACACACAACCTCATTAGTGAATCTAAATAAACCACACACAACCTCATTGGTGAATCTAAATAAACCACACACAACCTCATTAGTGAATCTAAATAAACCACACACAACCTCATTGGTGAATCTAAATAAACCACACACAACCTCATTAGTGAATCTAAATAAACCACACACAACCTCATTAGTGAATCTAAATAAACCACACACAACCTCATTAGTGAATCTAAATAAACCACACACAACCTCATTAGTGAAGAGTTCTGAATGGAAACCACACACAACCTCATTAGTGAAAAGTTCTGAATGGAAACATGGCGCAGTTCTGCTAATGAGGTTAATGGCGCACTTCTCACGTTAGTAGATGTCTAATGTGACAGTTTCAAAGTTACGTCGAAGACAGTGCGAGTACCGTAGGGTTAATATTCTTTAGTTTAGTTTTTTTTTGTTTTAATTCACCTCACATTTGGAACAACCTTCAAGGCTCGCAAGGGCTCCAACACCTCACCTCGTTCCTCTAGATGAGTTCAAACTCTTGAATATGGATATTTTTATAGATGAATGCAACTGATTTTAGATGTTTCCTTGTATTTGTCCTGCTTGTGTATATGTGTATATGTGTCTATATATATATATATATATATATATATATATATAAAATTTATTTACTTATTCTTATTGTTTTTATCTCTTATTTCCTTGCTTCTATTGTATCCGTTTTGGTGTTTACACAAGGCTCATCTGAAAATAAGACTTGTCTCAGTGTGATCCCCCTGTATAAATAAAGTATAATAACAATAATAATAATAATAATCATAATAATACTGGACATATAGGGACAGCGGGGGCTATTTTTTAATCATGGCTGTATTCCACTTTAATTCACTTAATTAGTTTGATTAATGCAATGATTCTATTGAATGTGTTTATTTGATATGTTTGTTTGTGTGTTGTGGGTCTGCCCCACTGTCTCTTTTTTGCTGATGCTGGGGCTACAACTGAAGTTCCCTAAAGAAAACGTAAGTTATTCTATTATATTCTAACTCACGTGTCAAAAATGGAAAGAATGATGAAACCCCTCCTCACATAAATTAGGAGTCTAATAGGCTACATATGCAACAGGTAGTTAATCTGAAACTCTGTATCGGGTACAACCAAAGACTATATATCACTAGGTAATTTATCTACTTAGCTACATTAACGCGTTATAACTTTCTTTCACATCAAATGCAACACAAATCTTTGACGTATCTTTGAAATAAAAACACACAGTTCTAAGTTTTCAAACTTTAACTAGCAAGCTACAGTTAGATCCGGGTTGCAATTTATACCTATTGAGCTAAATGTTTTCTACAAGCTTTCGGGCTAGTTTCTACAAGCAAAGTAGTTAGCTAAATGGCTACCTTTTGAAAAAGCTCGCTTACATTAAATTGCAGCTGACGTGTGTGCGTTTAAGTTATTGAAAACTCACAAAAGGCACTTTGTCATTTCTTCTGAAGCTGAATTTAGACATCATCCTCGCACAGATGAACTCTTCTTGGGTGAAATGGTTTTGTTATTATCTGAGCTAACGTTAACATTAGTTAATGTTTACTTGTTTATTAGCAATAGCAATGTTGGGCTAAATGTGACATTGCCTGTACCTTAAAAAGACCAGCATTCGCTTACAGTCCAGAATAATGAATGAGCAGGTAGCTAAGATACATATCTAACAAAACGAACTAAGCTAACTGCTACTTTGTGTCAAGCTTACGAATTTTAGTTTCTAGACGCCATACGTTCATGATCACCTTTTTACAACGGTCGATATGATTGGTTTATATTCATGCAATAGACCAATCGCTGCTTAGTTTTAAACCTCTTAGCAACGCCATTTGTTTGCCAGCCATTCGAAATCTGCGGTCAGCGCGCTCCATTGGCTACAACCGAGACATAAGATATCCATATGGTCCGTAACATAAGATATCCATATGGTCCGTAACTTGTCAGAAATATAGTTCAAAATTTTGTGCACGTCTTGATGTTTTTATCCAACAGTAACTTGCTAGCTGACGTTAGCTAGCGACCTATTGCATTGTATTAA
Source organism: Ilyophis sp. 1 JC-2022 (assembly GCA_022702515.1). Taxonomy (NCBI): domain Eukaryota; kingdom Metazoa; phylum Chordata; class Actinopteri; order Anguilliformes; family Synaphobranchidae; genus Ilyophis; species Ilyophis sp. 1 JC-2022. The sequence goes on from CM040399.1 coordinate 5,438,219, forward strand.
TGCAACGCAGAAAAGACAATGAAGTCGTATGGGGCTTCAAAGGTAGTTAATGTATGTTCATCTAACGTTAGCGACTGTAAAGTTAGCTCGGCGTAGGTCGCATAACTAGCAACATAACGTTACAGTACCTAGCGAATGTAACTTCCAGTAGCTACCGAACATAGTTACAGCTAAGTTAGCAGTCTAATATAGCCAACTGCTTAAATTTTTTGGTTTCCGGATTGAAAAGTTGGATCGAAAACGGTCCCTTATGAACCAGATGTGTCCAAAATGGATAAACCATTGTCGACTAAAATTAGAGTAAAAACTCGTATATACATTCAGAAGATGTCCAGCAGGGGGGCCTGTAACACCATTATTCCAACGTTATCAGTGCATAAACTGAGTGGTCTTGTTTACTCGACAGAACTGTGGTTTCCTCTTTGAATCCGGTGTTTGCTTATGGAATCAAAAATCGAGAAGCACAAAACAAGCAAAACTATGATACAAACTGCCTTACTGCAGATTATGTCGTCTGTTGTCTGACACAGATACGGTCCTCGTTGCCCCCTCTGGTTTAAATGACCATAGTTCTAATTTAGAAACAAATGGGAGAATTCTTTATGTGCGACAAAACGCAATGCATTAGGTATCATGTAATGTATTTTTAAACTTTAACACATTTGTTGTCACTATTTATTTCAGATGGACATTTGATTCAAGCACTGATACTTAATTTGTGATTATGATATTAAAACAATGGGTCAAATATTTAATCAGAAGACTGGTACCATTTCGAAGAACTTGTCAATCTGCCTCACCATTGACTTGGTACACACTACACCAACTAAATAGCCTACTTCTCATGGGGTTAATTGCCAAACGTAAACATTGAAATAATGTGTACGTTTTAGTTAGGAGTGTGCAATAATCAGTTATTGTCTTTCTGAGGACAACAAAGTTCCTTATTTTATCAATTGGAAAATGTCTGTTTATTTACGGAATATCCAGAGAAAGCGTTTCCCCCCCCACCCCAAAGAAATATAGTTGAAATGAACCATATATTTCAGTCTCTTTTCAATTGTAGCAAAGTAAAAAGAAATGTTGGCTGTGTTAGTAAACTTTTGTTTATGTACGTTACGATGCAGCACAGGCAGCAAGACACAGAAGGTCACAGGAGGTCAGTCGCTGCTCTCCAGCACCCATTTGGAGAGAGTTAAAGGCAGCGCAGTGTGCCAGACTCTGAGCTTTCTCACTGTGCCGTCCATAAAGCCAGCAGCTCTGACATCACCGCTGGCTCTGAAAATCCCTCTTTAATGATCGAACCACACTGTCCAGCCTGCAATAAGAAGTGCAATCTGCAAGCAATTTAAAATCCATTAGGTTTCTACAGGATGCACAAATGCTGTTTTTAACGCTATTAGCATACAGCTCTGGAGGGGCAGAAGTTGGAGTGCAGTATTTTTCCCCCTACTCTTTCATGCATCTACAGAGAGGAAAATCCATTGCCCTGTATACAGTAGGGCTTGACTGCTTTTCCATCAAACAATTCCAATTGCAAAAAAAACTAAAAAGTGTGGCAGCCATGTGCTTTTGATTTCAGTTTGGCCTCCCATCTATAATGTCTTTTTTCAGCTTTTTTTTTTTTGCTTTCTAGACTGAGAATAACAGCAAGTCAGCAGTTTTTTAGGGCCGGAAACAATCCACAGTGGCTCTGGTTATTGGCTCTGAGACCTGGCAGTTGAAAACCTCAGATATCACTTAGAAGAGAGGACACAGTCATCTAAAAGGGGATAATCAGACGGATGGCTTCATCTCTGTCACATTACATTCTTAGCCTTACGCAATGTGGGCGGTGCAAGAAAATGTCTCTTTAAAAAAAAAAAAAATTTTTTACAAAAACAGCAAAGGACAGCTGGGTTTCCAGTGAGAGTTGCTTTTATCGATCAGAAAAAACTTTAAAGAAACTGGATGAAGGTCATTATGCAGAAGGTCATCAGAAGGGGAAAAGTTACAGCTAACCTCCAGTTCTCAGGTCACAAAGGAGGACAAACCAGAGGATTTCAGAGACTACAAAATGGAAGCCTATCTGAAGAAAAGCTTGTGTATTTACTGTGCCTAGCCCAAGGAACAGGATGTTCAACAACACCCCCAGACCTGTGGTCTGGTCATTCACAAGCCGTGCTGACAGGATTGTTCAAATCTAAACGCGTGTCTGAGCAAGGCACCATTCACCCGAATAAATTCACAAGTCAAGATCACATCTCTTAACATGGTCATTTCACTGAATGCTGTGACAACAGCTCATCCCATTATTTCTAAGACTAACTTGCTTACTGGCTGCGAAAGAGGAAGCGGTCCTTAAAATAACAGTCCCCCACTCAACGATAAAGTGCATGGCTACCATCGTAATATCTTCTTTGCTCCTGCCTGCTCATGTTATTGCTGGTGAAAACTAAAATAAAAATATGAAATTGTATTTGTGCCGATACAGCATTTTTTCTGCATTCACGATTTGACATAAATTCACTTCAGAATGAGAAAACATCAAAGAATTGACATTGTGCGATATTTCTCATGCGTAATATTTTATTCAATCATTATGGTTTCAAAAACTAAAGAAGCATCAACAAGCTAGTCACTTAGCAACCAAAGCCACAGAAGGTATAACAGTCTAACACATAAAAGAGGGCACCACTAAACTAAATGTAAATGCTTAAAACCCAATGGAAAACAACTATAATAGGTTTGAACTGTATTAATTATAAACTGCAAAATAAAACAAACAAAAAAACATAAAATTTACCATTTTTATTAGAAATTTGTGTATGTGATTACATTTGAATGAAATAAAGGAAGTCAAGACTCATTTTAATGGGATTTCCATTGCTTCTTGCTGTGAGAGAGAAAAGTGCCGGACAAATTGCTCAGCAGAAGTAAAGAAAAAAACCCTCGACCAACTATTATTTTTCTGGGCACCTAAAAGTGTGTGAGACAACCACACGGTCTTCATATGCAAAAACAGAAGCAGTAATACTTTGTACAATGATTTGCTCCTATGTTGACAAACTGATCAAATTTGCCATAACAAAACATATAGAGAAAAGAAAAATTTAATTCAACAATGGCACTTTGACAAGATTCCTCAGTAAGTAGGACACATACATTGGTACAGTTCTAGAGACAAAACATACATTTATTCAAATAGCTAGTTTATTTACTGGAATGTTTATTTGGTATACTCGTTACACTGAGAACAGTAAAAAAGAAAAATTAAGTAAACTATATCAGTTTACAGATATGTTTTTTTCCCCAGAGGTGAAGTAGACAAGAAGGAAAAAAGACGGTAAAACAATTTATAGTTTAAGAAAGCGACAACTTCAGTTCCGAAAGCAAATATCAACACTGATTTTTACAAATGTCCCATTATACTAGAAAACAACTGTAAAACACTAGATTAAAAGGTTTACCAACATACAGAAAAAATTCACTTTTATTGGACAATTATTTGACAATATCATGAGTGTATGTACCTTATAAAACAGAGGACAGGATTTTGGACATTTCACAAAGGAACCAAAATTATCATTAGTATACCACAGAGAACCACATAAAATGTACAGACACAAAATACTTAGATATCTTATTAAACTACATAAAAAGCTAAATATGGAGTACATTTATGGTTTTGTTTTTAAAGTCTTTTTTTGCATAAATTATTTGATTATCAAATGTTTGTAATAATCTACCTTGTAGACAAAACAATACTCTAACACTTCAGAAAGTGTTAGCAAAAGGTAAAAATCTTCACACGAGACAATTGTCTGATTGTGCACTATAATCTTGCAACCATAAACCTCAACTCAGGTTACACAATTCTTCCAAGTGCCACCATACAGCTGGTATTGTTGGCAGAGTCCATTAAACAGTCAAAAACCTCCCTTCTGTATGCACAATATCCTTCATTGACAGCCAATGAGACCGTAATTGTCAAAGTATTAGAGGGGGTGTGTCAGGTGCTCTCTTATTCCTGTGTATATTTTGGTGGTTTAAGCAACCTAACACAGAAACACACATTATATCTGCACTTTTTTTTTCACACATCAAATCATTTCCTGCAAAAATGCAGGATCTTACTCAACATGTTCTCCATTTCCCCAGTGCAGGCAATATTCCTTCATATACTAGCATCCTGTACTTAATTAATACAGCATACAAAAAAAAATTATAATGTCAACAGCCTAAGGGGTGTTGCACTTGTCAAGTCAGCTTACAACACATTATTCCAACAAAAATTATTTCCTTCACCTGCCCCGATACATATATTGCCAAAACAATAAAACAATATACATATTTTTTCCAGTTAGGGTACCTCCACCCTTGTAGTTAGTATATTGGCACCTCCTGTGTGATTCGATTATGTGTGTGATTATTCTCTGAAGTTGGTCATTGTTCAGATAGATACACATGGAGAGAAAAAAAAACATCATTGCCTCAGTAAAGTAGATTGGAATATACCTGTAGGACTTCACTTACCAGAATGTTCCGTAATAGTGACGTGTTAAAAAAGACCGATATCAAGCTCTCCTACTGTGCAAAACATAAACCTCCCCTTTTACCAATGTATTCTGAAAAAAAGCAGCACGTGTCAACAGTAATGACAGGGAGAGAACAATTAGTACTCTTTACAAAAAAAAAAACAGCAAAAGTGTTCTTCTTCAAATACATAATCTTGGTTGCTTAAATATATTATAGAGGAATGAATGTACGGTATGTGCAATGCACCACCTAAGAGGGTGGGGCCTAGTAAAGTGCGCTGTCATTGGCGGAGTTTGGGAAGGTGGGGCACTGCTTGTTCCAGGGCAAGTTGCCCGAATAGTCAGCGGTGGGGAGGCTGAGGGTGCTGGCGCTCTTCAGCTTGTTCTTCAGGCCCCAGTTGAGGAAAGACAATTTCTTGCTGACCTTCCTGGACTTTATGCCCTTATCGTTCTCATCGAAGTCCAGGCAGACCATGGAGTAGGTTTTGGGCAGGCCCCCGCAGTAGGTGGCACTCTTAGTGGGCTGTGGGATTTGGAAGAGAGGGAGAGAGTTTAATGTTTTTAAAGTTTAATCGTCAATTATGGAGAAGAAGAAGCAAAGAGAAGCAAAATCTGAGCTGCTTCTTTTTACGGCGGCCTAGACGTTCGGTAAAGTGGCATTTCTAATCAGCGTCTGTGGAAACTGGCTGTCGCAGGCAGAAAAAACAACACACACACACACACACACACACACACACACACACACACACACACACACACACACACACACCTGCTTTCTCAACACAGATTAAAAGAAAAGTCACATTCTCTTGGAGGTCGGTGTCAGACGTCTGTCAGACATGCAGCTGACAGACGCTTCCTGTGTGAGATTTGACGCAACAATAACCGTGGGACACGGTTTCTGGGGATGTCACAGTCAAGGTAAGGTTACACAACATAGATCTGAAAACAAAGAAGGGATCTGCTGCTCGTGGGGGAGAAAGGAGGGGCTTACCAAAGGGAGGCCGCTGTCCATCATGCTGACCACTCGAATGTCCACTCCCTCTTCATCCACATCCTTCAGGAGCCTCATTACGTCGCTCAGTCCCATCCACTTGCAGTCCGTTTCTCCCACGGCGACAATGTAGTCGCCTTCCTTTAGTCCATCCACCTGTTCACAGCAGGTAAGAGTGATGGGATCAACCAGGGGTACACCTTCAGTCTCACACAGCAAGCACACCGACAGGTAACTCACTATTACGCATCAAATATTTACAGACAACAGATTCGTTATAGATAAACACATTCAGTCACATCTCATCTCTTTTCCGCTCAAGGCTTGTGTTAAGAAGTGTTTTTTTGTTTTTTTTCATAAAACTGTATTCTTCTGCAGAAACAGCAGTGAAATATAACCATGAAAATATCACACAGATTTTCTAGTTGTTGGTTTTTTTAAAAGGAGGAAATAACCTTCAATCATGGGCAGTGAAAAAGATTGCAGACAGACCTGCATAATTCATGGGAGAGCAAAAATACACACTGTGGGTTCACTGTGAGAAACTATTTTGGATTTTATCAACACAAATGGCTCGGCTGTTTATTCCCGATAAACTGAACGGAGCTCTTGTTCTTGTTCTTTTTGAGAATTTAATGACAGTCGAGGTGAAAGCTGGCCAAACAAGAAAACTGCAATTAAAGAGCTCACCAACAGTGAGAAAGATTGGGAACAGCCGTTATATAACCCCCCCAAATCCCTTTTTACATGCAGCCTGTTGGTTTTAATTAGAGGCTGGTCTTTGTTACGGGCTATTAATGAGCTTTTTTACTGAAAGGGACGTTCAGTAAAACTTCAGAAGCTTAACTTCACTGGCCATGGAAGTGGACCTCTACATATTTTCCTGCAAGCCACACCAGGGTATATGTTTCAGTCACCTCTTCCAGGATATGTTTTTGATTTTTATAGGTCATCATAAAATTGAGCAAAGTAAACAGAGGAAACATCAATTATATGGATACTTTATGAAAGGCTGATTTTTTGAAGTCAGGATGGATTTTAATATATATTTTTTTGTAACAGGGCTGTGTACAGCATAATACACTCCCAAAGACCTCCCTCCTGGCCCATAAAAACTCACTGTTTTCTACGGAATTTTCAGTAGAGCACGCAATTCCAGGATCACTAATGGTAAAAACGGATGTATTTCTTGCACTGCCTGCTAAAGACAGGATAGCTCTGACACACAAACCAAATTAAATGGTTTAAGAACCCCCAAATAACAACAAAAACATCAATATTTGGATTCAACACTACACTTCAGACCCTTGGACTGCCAGGTCGGGTGAATGCCCAGTTCTATCAGGTCATTGGTCTGCAATATTTTCACACTTGATCTGAAGTCATGTAATAGTTGCACGTCTCTACAGTGTAGCTAAACTGCTTTGCAGGACTATATGTTCTTTAGCACACTGCAAAAATCTAAAAATAAGTCAATCTCAACAAGTATTTTAGTCTTATATTGAGACTTAATATCTTATTTATATTCCTTTTGTGCTAAATAAGACAAAAATATTGCGAGGTGAGACAATTTGACTCATTTCAAGATTTGCTAATGGAGTAAAATGTCACTTGTAAAGCAAACAGTAAATTGAAATAAGCCAACATATTCTACTTGAAATTAAAAAAATTAAAAAAATTAAAGTTTCATTGCAAGACTAAAACACTTGTTAAAACTTGTTTTTGCCGTGGGGGCGGGAGAGGCACTGACCGCTGCTGTGCAGAGTGGATCCAGGGACTCCACCTGCACCGGTGTGTCTCCCTTCAAGGTGAAGCCCAAGTCCCGGTCCTCTGTGCGGACGCGCACCGTGCGAGGAGCGGTCCACCTCTGCTTGGCTGAGAACACAGAGAGCGGACCCTGGAAAGCAAAATCATAACCGTCACTATGGCAACTCGCCATGGAGACACGGTTTAGGAAACGGCCAAAGAGGCGCGCCGATATTAAACGGAAACACCAACCACCCAGTCAGGTCCCTTTTAGCCAATCATTTTCACTCGAGCACCAACCTTAAGCATTTTAAAAAATGAAAATAGTCCATATTTTGTAATGGAAAATTCTAGCTTGAGCAGTATTGATTATGGAGGTTGTGACTAATGGGAATAAAATGTTATGAGCAATTCAGTATTGTTTTAGTGTAACCAGTATATGCTCTTAAATGACTGGATACACTTGTCTTGCAGCTAAAACACACATATCCTGTTTGTGCACTCAAAGGATAGCTGGCAGATAGAACAAACTTCGGTCCCCTGAGGCATCTCTGCCATTATAGATGAATGCGCATAGACGGTCTGACCCGATGAAACAAACATGGACAACGATGATAGCGGTGTAGACTAGTTATAGCCATAGTTTTATTTTTTAGCTTAGCCTGTTTTGAATATAATTCAATGATTGGCGAGCTCACTATCCGTGATAACAAACATGCTGCGAGACCATTTTGCCCTAAAACAAAACAGAATTTTAATATTAGGTAACGTGAGTGACGGTGAACCGAGCATAAGGCCAGCTTGCCATCTAACCCGGTTGAGCTGGAGGACCTAGAATGATGCATTTGTTGCAAAGTGGTTTAGGGTTTGGGATATTTGCTGTAATCACATATTTTGAAATGTTTTGAACACAATTCTTTTTTTTTTTTTTGTCGGTAAGCCGTTGTATCTAAGCAATAATGACAAGGAGCTGGACATTATGCAGTTTGAATGCCCGATGCAGAGGTAGCAAATTGCCCTCCGCAAAGGGAATTCAAACTGCATAATTCCCAGCTACAAGGTCATTATTGCACTTATACCATGGTTACCAACATTTTTTACATTTATATTTATTGATTTTTATCGACTTAATCAGCTGAAATTGAAATATCCTTCCGTGGGCGGCCCTTTGGCATGTTGTTTTTGCATTGTCAAGCAAAACTCGGGTTGACTCTATTTTGACCAAAAACCTCTCGTCGTTAATTCTGAAAACAAATGATTAAATCAGGACAACTAATAGTTCCTGCATAGTTTATAGTTTCTCTGGATAAACGTTTTTAGCTTGGTTTTTAGATTAGCGTGCTTTGTGAAGTCACGTTCGCAACCAGTCGGCATGTTGCCATTGAATTCCTCCAGTTAAGTTAGTAGCCCATTTACAAACTGAATTTACAAATGAATACTGCACCTCTAACCACAGGTCTGCTAGATTAAAGTGGTTGAAACTAAGATATTTGCTGAATACAAACTTTTTAATCTGCAGATTTAATGTTATTTACCGGTTTTATAAATCAGTTGTAAACTCTACGGTTAGTAGCCTATTCAAAGAGACGAAACTGCCTCGCAGAAGATAATAATAAAAAGAAAAAGATTAAACATTGCACCTATAAACACCAAACCGCTTAGCTAACTCTGTGATAATGTAACTAGGCCTGTATAGCGACCTAGCCATGTATTTTATTTGCATTCAAAATAATGACATAATTTAATTACAGCTAGCCTACGAGGCGGAGTAGGCCTACGTCAGCCATCCAGTAGTCACAGAGGGAAAGAAAGTAGCTACATTATGCTTATTTTACTTTATTAATGAAATTTATTTATTTATTCCATTCTTGAACGTTTTTTTGGACTCAACCAGTCATGCTTTAGTGCCGTGTCGATATGATCATATTACCTTGACAGTGGTGTTGTAAGGAATTGCCACCAGACAAGAACAAGAAGGAGAGAGATCTTATAAACCAGCAGGTTTTATTTTAAGCTAATTTTTAAAATTATTTTATTAGGCCTAAGCGGCACGGTTTATATAATTGTAGTTGAATTGCACATTTTCATTTATGGTGAAATTGGACATTGTGAAGGGAACCGGAATTTCTTTTGAATCGTCGATGCGCATTCATTTAGAACGGTGATTAAAATGTTGCCGGCACTACTTCATAGCCGGGCGTTTATAGAAAAAATAATGCCCACCTCCCAGCCAATGAGAATCGAGTATTCGCCTAGAGCGTGGTATAAAAGCGGGAAAATGACCTCGGGGCGGGGCATTACGCAGTTTCCCCTTCGCTGAGCATTCAAACTGCGTAATGCCCCTCCCCGAGGTCATCATCCCTTACTTAACATTGTTACCGGTGGCTGGCATCACAATTGCCTCCTTTCTATACTTATATGGCTATACCAGGAACCATAATTACACACAGAGAAACTCAGGAAACAGTTGACTGTTGAGTAACTTCAGAAAAAGTGAAGATCCTTGCTGTGTCAGCCCATACAATATGGAGCGGTAACCATAACCATAACAATTATAATATACTACGAATATATGCCAAAACCAGTTTACTTACACAAAGGGCATTAATTAAAATTCACAATTTTAATTAACGCTCTTATTGAGTTGTTATTTAATTATATAAATTCAAAGGATGGCACTCACATACTTCAGATATCCAGAGCAACCACACATTCTTAAAGCTGCCTTTCCCCTGGTTAATCATGTTAGCACTGCGACACACTGTATGCAGTATTCAAAAACAGCACAGATGTTCCTGGTTATGCTTTTGTCTTTTTGGTTTTTTTTATGACATAATGTGGATGTTCAGGACACATCTCAGTGCTGTTTTTAAATAATGCATTTTTATCGTACATGGGGAAAAAAAGAAGAATGTTATTGGCAGGAATTAGTAACCCACATACCAGCTTGTGGAAAAAGTCTGTGACTTTCACCTTGGTCGATACTGGCATTTCCATTTCAGCTCTGTGCTCTGTTTTAGCTGAGGAGATAAAACCAACGTTATCCTGATTCTTTACAAAACATGAATATAGTCATCCACGGCATTGATGCGAAAGAGACAATTTGCCATTTACCTTTGCTGTTTACCATTACATTTATTCATTTTTGCATTACGCTCTTCCCAGAGATTTTTTTTTTTTTTTATTATATCCATCCATTTATGGATATAATATATACTGAAGCAATGTGAAGTGAAGTTACTGCTTTGCTCAACACAACGGTTTTTTCCTACGTGGGACTCGAACCTGCGACGTTTCGGTTACAAACCCAGTTCCTTAACCACTGTACTACACTGCCGGCCAAACAATGCATTTAATAAAATTTCATCTTTGAAAAAACTTAGCAGAAGCGATCGATTCTAGTCGATTAAATGATATAAAATGTATCGACTGTGTCCAAGCTCACTGCACGTGACCGCGTCTCGGAACAGAGGCGTTGATATAATTCACTGTGACCTCCACTCACAGATGATGTCGGGAGCCTCCAGATAGTCGGTGAACTCGTCCTCGGACTCGTTGTCGGACAGCTTGCCGAGCGAGCGCTTGTGGCTGGCGTGCAGGATGTCACGTAAGACCTCCAGCTTGCGAAGGTGGCGGCAGAGGTTGTGAACGCGCAGGGCCTCCTCGTGGCTCATGATGGCCTTCCGCAGGTGAGCTTTACCTGTGGGTGTGCCACACGCGGTTCAGCTGGGAAGTGTTGGCGCTCTCCAAACACACACATTTCAAAGCCAGTTTTGAAGAACTAAATGTACTGTACAATTGTTGAAGTCTTGTAATGAGAAATTTATTTTCTCTCGAGTAGAAAATAGTCGCTTGGTTTAAGTTAAGTTTCAAGTAAAAATTGTATTAGCCCATTGGCAGATCTTGAATGAGTCAAAACTCTCACACCTCATTGGCAATCTTGTCTTATTTAGCAAAAAAGTAATAGAAATAAGATTTTAAGTCCAAATATAATGCAAAAATACTTAAGATTGAATTATTTTTAGTTTTTGTGCAGTGTAACTATCGTTTAAAAAAATGCAACCTGATTAACAATGAACAAAAACCCGCTTGCTCATTTTCAACAGCCTCTCACCCTATATTTTTCCTGTTTATTCACTAATTTGGAATGCCCAATCTCAACTGTAAACACATCCAACTGCGCAGAATGAGGTTGAGCTCACCGATGCGACGACGGTGTTCTTTCTTCCTGAGGATGTCGAGAGGAGAGTAGCCATCGGGCATGGCGTCGTACAGCTGGGACAGAGCCTTCTCCTGCTGGTCCTCGTCGTCGCTGTGACTCACTAAACAAACACACGATCAGGGAACAGGTCAACACAGACAAAAGACCCGATTATCCCACTCATTTATCAAAACCCCACAGGCTTTCCCTTACAAAAATGTAGGCCGTCCAGCAAATTTGCGGCAAACCTTTGGCGTTGTTGCCACATAAAAATTAGCTTTGTGGGAACTTTGTGCCATTCACTTCTCGAAAAGTTTTTAGTTGGCAAACAACTAGCAAACTCTGACAAACCTCTGGCTAAATTTTGCAGAAAACTATCCAGTTTTGTAAGAGTTTTGGTAACATCGCATAGGCTTGATGGTGTAACATTAGGGGGCATCTCAATCTGTAGCATTGCAAGAGCACCCAGTGCAGTACAGTATCACAGTGTCCACAGGATTTAATTCCCCTATACTGTGAAATGCCTCATTGTATGACTCTGGTGCACGGTGACATTTATACGGCATAAGGCCCGTTTCCACATAGGTGGTACCAAGTAACTGAGCAGGTGGTAAGAGTCTAAAGTTTCCACATCCATCTACCGCATCGCTCTGGTCAGGTTTTTAATGGCTTAATTACAGACACAGGCAGCTACACCATTTGAAAGTGAAAGACTCGCTTGTTGGAGCTGCACTATAGAGTTACATAACTGTGCTCTCATTGGCAAAGGCAGCGTTTCTGGCTCTTCCTGACTTTTCCGTTCCTTATACCTTGAAAGTGTCCTAACAGTCACAGAAAGATGACACTTCCTTTACATAATTGACAATTGATAATCAATCATGGGAAACATTTCCTTCTGGGCATAAGCCACACTGGAAGCAAAAGAGCACAAAAATAAAACTACTTTTACTTCAGACTATGAAATGCTGGAGATATTCCTAAACCACAATGACTTCACAATTGGCCAATGGCTGAACAGCTTTCTCAGAGGTTTATGAGTTTCACAGAGATTCGTGGGTTTTCCCCACCACTTACACTCATGGTCGAGGAGTGCCGTCGCCACAAAGTAGTGGGCAAAGGAGCGGTAGTGGTTGGTCTTCACCTGCGCCATGGTGGACCAGAAGAACGGGACGTTGTCTTTGATTGGGGTCTGGATCATAGACTGGTGGACGAGATCATACGTGTCTCCAACCTGCGGAGGTTCACATTTCAGAGAGACACTTACATAAAGGTTTTTATTAAAGGGCAAGACAGCAAGAATAGATGTATAACTAATTTAATTCATGAAAGTACAGTTGCGATTGCAGCACATCCTGCACCCGGAGGTAACCGTGCAGCCGCGGAGTTAACACGGACGCTCACTTTTCGCGAGGCTCATGTTCGACAGCAGTGCACTTTTAACATCAGCCATTTCATGTGATCTAAACACACAGGTATGAAATTGTGCAAAATGTGTTATGTTCCATGTGGCGCAAGCGATGACATTTGGGATACGCTGAGCACGACTGCTGTCAACAAGTCCCAATGCGCTGAAGTGTCTCAACAAGGAAACGTTGGTGTTTAACGGCAGTCCGGTCAAACAGGTCCACCGAGTTTACCGACAGTCGAGGAGACGCGAAAGGTTGCTTCCCCGAGGGTTCTGGGAGCCCATACCTTGGCGGCCTCATGGGCCATTCTGAGGAGGGAGAGGTACTCGTTACGGATGCCACGCAGGGCGATCTTCTCAAACAGGCACTCCTGGGACTGAGCCAGCATCATCTTGATCAGCATGCTAAGCATGGCCGGGCTCATGTCATAGCTGGGAGTATGAGTGAATGTCTCCTTCAAGTGGTTCAAGACCCCTGTGGAACCACACACACACACACACACACACACACACACAATCTCAGTGAGTATTGGAACTGGCAAGCTCCCCCCTACATTCACCATCTTCACAACAAAGCTTTGATAATAGACACATTTTCTTAGAATTTGCAGGTTCTTTTGCTGATTATATTCATTCTTCCTGAAAAAATGCCATCTCACTCTCAGCCAAGTGGAGACATTTCTTTAGGTCGTGAAGCAGAAAGCTCCTAAGCCACATCAGATCCGCAGCGTGAAGCGAACACACAAACACACACGCACACAGAGCTAAGTTTTACAAGAAGAACAATACTGTACTGAAACATAAGACACCTGCACCGTAAGGGAGACAGTTACATGAGGTAATATAATAGATATGGGTATATACTGTAATTCTCTGTCTAATGTTTGTGTTTACAGGAACATTTCTAGAATTCCTATAACTACACAATCTTACTGAAAGCCATTGTTGAGATCATATACGCCTACACACACACACACACACACACATATTATTTCTGTCATGTTTCAATTATACAGCAGAATAATGAATGAATAATGAATAAGCAGAGTAGAGACTTCCTTGCAATTATCATGTCATATTTTATGATGCAGTGCAATCATTCCTTTGTGAGTTGTCAACCCTTGGTTAAAAAACAAACCGGTTCATATGGTGATTATATTCCTTCTTCCTGGAAAAATGCCATCTATCTTTCAGCCAAGTGGAGAGGTTTTGCTTAGGTTGTGAAGCAGAAGGCTCCTAAGCTATGTCAGATCCGCAGCGTGACATAATGCAAAAACAAGCCTTCCCCCAAACCCCCCTAACCATGACAAAGCAACAGCTCAACATAAGAGAACTGGAAGAGTGAGCAATTCAAATTCATTTCAGACCTGAGAGACTAACGAAAACACACCTGCACTTGCACAATTCGCCACGGGGAATTTGTTTTTCAGGGTAAATACAAAGTTTAAGTACAAAATTTACGGGAGCGGATTACTTTAAATTGAAAGCATTTCATTTAATTGAAATTATCCTTGTGAAGTCACTGTCTGGTTTACATTTTAAAAAGGGAATGGACAATGGAAAATATGCTGTTAAAATACTCCCTCTATGTTGGGCGCTGAGAAAGGAACAGATGTTACATTATTTACCATGGTGACATTTTATTAACCATTAACCCGCAATCCCTTCTATTGCCCTGTCAGTAAACAATCCAGTTCTAGGAAAAAGAAGAACGGCTTCAGCATTATACTGTTTAAAACAACAAACTGATCAACATCGGCCAAAAACAACCGTGCGTTTCAGATAGGCCACATAAAGAAAGAAATTAAAGTAACTTTGTTATTGCGTGCACCTGTAGCTTCAAGGTACGCTGAAGTACAGAATACACCAATAACCTTTCCTCAAAACTTAAACACTACAGCTTGGTGATCAATGAATCGCACAGAAATCTTTTAATCAAAAGTTAACCACTTTTCAGGTAGCACTATTATCCAAGTCAATGTCCAGGACGGCTTTCCAAGCCCCACTAACAGAAAGAGAGACTCCATTGAGTCTACTGGCATGTTCTCTCCCCTTCACACACCTGCTGCTTTCTGGAAGGCGGTGATAGTGTCCTCGAGCCCAGTCCGTGTCTGCCGGTTACAGCGGGTTCCGATCTGAGTGTACAGAGCGGCCATGTTGAAAAGCATGCTGGCCCTCTCCAGTGAGATGTTTTGCTGACACACCGGTACACCGGTGAAGGAGTCGTACCTGAGAGAACAGACGCAACACGAGAGATTAAAGGCTTGAAAAAAAAAGGACTTGGTCGAACCCCACCCTGTCCCAGATCTCCCCATTCAGCCCAGAGCTTGTGAGAGAATATGTACCAGGTGAAGAAGAGTCCGATCTGCCGGGTGGGAGAAAAGAACCGGTTCTCCAGCAGGGACAGATGGCTAAAGTAGCTGGACAGCAGCTCAATTCCGGCAATACTGCGGCTGGGAGTGCGGCAGGCCTGTGTACACACACACGTACGCATACACGCACAGACACACACACAAAGCTAAGGTTTACAACCATACTGAACCGAAATATAACACCTGCACATCATGGGAGACAGTTACATGAGGTAATATAATAGATGTGGTATACTGTAATGCTGCTTTAAACTACGAGACTATCCTGTGATCGCACGCTGTACCTGTCGCAGGTCCATAAGATCAGCAATCTCCTCTTCAAAGTTGGAGCCCTCTTCACTGTAATGCTCCAGGATGAAGTCCTGTCACAGGAAGAGATCGAAAATTCAGGAAGAGAGCTCAGCTGTGACAGTGGTATTCAAAAACTGAAATTCCATTCCACTAGTTTTTATTTCAAAAAGCAACTGAAATTCCACTCAACTCCACCAGCTTGTATTTTGACTTTAGTCTGGAAGGATGGACGGCAAATGTTATTTTCTTCACAGAAAAATGGGCCTTGCTCAGAAAAAGCCTTCACCTTAACTGTCAACAGATATGCCTCAAGCTACGCTCTATGTTTCTGAAATGCCAACTATAGGACATTGCTGGCACAGGAGAGAAATTATACCATGTCATTAAACACATGGTAATGACAGGTTGGGCGTAGGGCAAACACAACCTACAATTCTGTTGTACTGTATTTGCACAGTGAAACCGGGACAAGAGGAAAGAGAAGCAACAGGGAACGTATGTTATGTGCCTCCATTTAGATTTCAAAACAAAACCAGTATATCTGCATAGCATTCCTTAGAATCATTTCCTTTAAACATTTTTCCTTGATAAAGGCACAAAATACTTCTGAAATAATGGTACAATTGAAGCGTTATGATGAAACAAGAGTTGTGTTAAACTGGTACCTTGAGAGGAACAGAGAAGTCCACATCTTTGGTCTCTTTCAGTCCCAAGGGAATCAGGGGGATGTTTGACATCTCTCTGCACAGACAGAAGGAAACAGTTGTGTACAAATAACACTGTAGGCATTGAACGACTGATATAATGAAAGATAACCATCAGGAACTCCCTCTGTTGACAAGGCAGTTTTTCATGCAGATACAATAACTTCACGCCTTTACCTGATCAAATATTATACTAGTCAAAGTGTATACAGACCCACCCTGAACAAATCACTGAAGCTGTCTTTTGTGTGCAATGAGAAAATTATTATTATTATTTTTGTGAGTCAACTGGGCTCACAGAACAGAATATACACACACAAAAAAAAAAACTATTTTGCATGACGAACCATGCACAATATTAATATTCTCAGCAATCATCCTCACTATGTTTAAGAGAAGAACAGGCCACAAGAACCTTGCAATAAGGATACATTGAATAAAACTTTGGCCACCACTACGGATGACCGGATGCATACCAGAACCGACTGCCTGTAAACTCACGAGAGGAGTCTAGGGCTGTTGGGAGAGGTGGGAGGTGGTGTCTTGTTGACAGACGTAAAACAGGTACATTTCCTTATCAGGTATAACGGGATACAATCACGCGATTATGAGAGATTCCAGACAAGGAGGATTTCTGATATCTCCCTCAGTAATTAACCACATTTATCATGTGTGAATACAGCTCAACAGCCCATTTATGCGCCTGGGTTATAATAGGTAAGAGTGGATACAAGGATTTGGCCATTTCACTGGCAGTGTTTATCCAAGTGTCTTAAGAAAAGCAGTGTACTTTAACCTTTAACCTTTAACCTCTCCTTTCCAGGGTTGGCTACCAGCTATTACAGACATGTTCACATCTTTGGTTTAAAAAATAAAACCAAAAACGTACAGTACACTGTTCACATGCTGCCACAGTCAAGAGTTGGCTTCACATATTTGCTTTTTAAATTTTTTTTAAAGTCAGTCTCCCTCTCCTATCAGATCCAAAGTAGTAATTGTTTAACCATCAATTGTGGTAATTTTCTAATCAATATACAGTGAGCACCATAATTAATCGGACAGTAACACATATTTTGTTATTTTGGTTCAGGACAGTGACAACAGTATATGTAATTTTGTCTTCCATTTCATAATCAGTCATTTCTCCTTATTATAAGAGAGACTGGTATGTAGTGATAAAAATTATGCACAAAAATGCAGAAGGATTTACACAAGAGTGCAAACGATAATTCTATCTCTCATGGAAGGTCTCCGATAAACCTGGGAACCAATGGCATGTCTTTTTATGTTATTTTATAAATTTGGCACCCAACACGGAGCTGAGCATATCATATTCCCACCCCAATTTGGAAGGGCCAATAGTCTGCAACTGCAGCCACGTACATTGCACAAACCCAACTGCTGATTTTGGGAGAGTGTAGACGTCCACGGCTCTCTTCTGAAACACGTGGTGTCCCCAGCTGCTTCTTCTCACACCGCAGACTACAGCTAAGCTCGTATAGAGTGGTGTCAGAGGAGGGACCTTTCATATCCGCATCGCCCTATGGAGTTACCGGCCACAGTCTGCACTGACACGATCCAGATTCGATCGGAGGCCGTGAGGCTCATCCGCGCACCACACCGTGGCGCCTTACCCGAATGAGCCGCTCAGCAGCCCCACCAATGGCCTGCCTCTGTTGGGTTACAACCTCAGGAACATTAAGGCACCACAGAGGTATTCAATCTCTGCTCAGACCAAAGGGTCATGTGATGTGATGATGTATGAGCAGCAGAATAATAAAAAAAACTATTCCTTCAGTACTTCAGTCATCAATGAGAGCACTGTTCAATTTTTGCCCTACTTTAAACTGAAGTCTCGCATTTCATCCATCTTGTCCCAAGAAGCAATAAAAAAAATAAAATGAAATGAGTCTTGAAGGTAAGCCAATGAGAGATCAGACTAAAAGCAGACCTGATTGAGAGCTTTGGGGGGGTGGCATTTCCATCAGTGAGAGTGAGCCTAGATGGAATCAGTGCTGCCTATGAGAGTAGCTACTTTGGCTCCAGTGCAATTAACTACCAACATGCTAAGTGCTTCTCCACATGGGATCGCAGTTAAGAATAAATAAAGCCATTTAATCCATTATTCATTCTTCCATTATTTAGCAGTGTAACGTGAGCACTTTTAGCATGACGTATTAGTGGCAGTGTATTTACACTCATCGCTCCATTTGCTGATTGAGCCAGTTGCGTTTGTGCAGTCTGGTAACAGGGGGTGGAGCCCAGTTTGGTATATGGCCACTGCAGTTCTGTGGTGCATGACCTCATAAAACCAGTCTAACCCTGTCTGCTGAAGTATGTTTACAGTATAAGAAGACGCCAACCGATACTGAGAAAAACGGGCAACGCAGTGAAATCAGAGTAAGTTTATTGTTCTATAGTCCTCCTGCAAACTACAGAGGTGGGGTAATATTTCATACAAGGTGAATGTAGGTGCCAAACGTGTGATCCATGACCATGACTACACAAAAACACATTGTTCTACATGAACGCTCAACTCTGTTCCCTCACCTGTATCACAAGGGAAAGAAATCTTGATTTGGTACTCCCACACATCAACACAAAAGGCAGCCATGTGTTTGGCCCATTCGGTAAACATCACATTCAGACACTCCCCTGAGCACTGTTGAATGTCATAGCAGGGGTCATAATGGTAGATGCTTGAGACGAAATGGGATCCGTCAATGGCCTCTGCAATGGTCTAATCCAAAAGACTGCTGTATAGGAACACTGCCTTCACTCCCTTTGTGGGGGAGGGCTCTTCATGGGGGGGTTAGGGCCATTTCACACACCCAGACTCAACACCAAGAACCTGCTCTATTGTAAATCTCACTTCTAGAGCAAACAATGCTTCGACAGTTTCAACCTGTTGCTGCTGTTGACAGACTTTGTCCATCACGAGACAAGATGGTTAATAAAAACATTGGGCTCTGTTCAAATATCTGCAGAGCAGGTGAGCTGCAACATTCTGCCAAAATCTTTCTGGATGCCTTTTCTTCTCCAAGCAAGCACAGCCAGAGCTTGCACAAAGCTCTGTTTATTCTGCCGATTTCTACTGCTTTTAACCCTTTAAGGTGTAAGATCAGAAATATGTGATTAGAATGTTCGTAACTGAACATTCTAACGCAGATGTAACGGCATTCCAAAGCGTCAAAACAATAAATAAGACACTGAATAGTGCTTATGTTCTCACTTGTTCTGCAGAGCTTCTGAGAAAACATGCAAAAATAGGGACCAGGGAATACGTTATTAGACAGGGTTTCATTTTCAATTTGCACACCTTACTGGTTCCCCCTCTATTGATCTGGGAACGTGCTCTCCTCCGAGGCATGCAATGCAAAGCTCCACTTCTCAGCCAAGTGCAGGTCATAGGTCAGGCTCGCACAGAGATGAGTGGGAGGAAGACACCTCGCAGCAACTAGACTTGCAGGTGCCTAAAAGGCCAACACGGATTGCAAGAGACGTCGTGAACCCCCGCCGACTGAACCCTCCCTAACACAGGGTGAAGCGACCACCAATTATGAGTCACCCTACGTGGCCGTTGGCCACAACGAGCACTGGCATATTTGAGATTGGACCCTGGACTGCGGGTCCCATGCCACACATTTGAAAGAGAAGGGTGTCTTAACCGGCTGAGCCACCCAACAGCCCCCAGAAATAATATTGCTAAACAGCTGCTTAATGACTTTGATGATGCACTGCTCTCATGGTCCATGCATGTGCAGCCCTGACCTGGCCCGGCGTGCCTGTTGCCATGGGAACAGGGCCCATGCCCAGGCATCACCGTCCACCACCGGCTGACCACTAATCACTCTTTTGATGGCAGTTGCCAGGGGAGACGTGGCATATTTTCCTGCAGAGTGCCGCAGTGAATGCAAACGGGCGCGTGCTGAAGTGGAATCTCTCTGAACAAAAACCACTTGAACGTGAAGCACTGAGGATTTCTCCCCGAAATCTCGTCTTTAACAGCAACTGATCCAGCACACCGATCCCTTCACTGCTGACATTCCGAATAACAACTAAATACTAACCTTTACCAAACCACAAATATCCCAAATAAAAGCCCCGTATGAATACAGCACCTGAAATGATTCAGTGCGTACCTTCATTTAATATTTCAGAGAACTCTTTTTCAGAACAAGCATAAACAGTTTTCATCCCCCATAAAAACAAATAACTGAAGTTCACCATCATCAGTAGTGTCTGCCAAACATGCTTTACGTCACAGTACCTTGAACTTTAGGGACAGTAAGACTAAACTCTAAGAGGATATAAGCAACAACCTTGCTATTTTTGCATCCTTGTTTTGGGTACACGTGAATTTAAAGGGGTGAGGTGCGATATGTCCCCTACAAAGTGCCATGGCAGATTACAGACAGTACACTTCCCTGTGTTGACTTCCTTCAGAAGAGCTGAATTGAGGTTATCTGCAGTGAGAGATCTGCGAGCCCAAACGGGTCATTCTGGTTCTCTCCACCAGAATCCCATGTCGCGCTGCCTTCCGCGTTTGTTTCTTTCCTCGCACGGGGACTACAGGAGCCGTGGCAGAGCGTGTCAATCTAATCACAGCTTGTCAGACCGCTCAGCCTACCTTGGCATTTTGAGAGGGTGCGTGTTTATTACTGTAAGGGCTCGGCTCTTTGAACCAAAGCCAGCTTTGCTGCAGATGTGTGGAGAGCGATAAAAGAAAAGAAAATTACAAGTATCTGACAGGACTGCTTCCAAGCTGCAGATGCTTAGCGCTTTGTTCCGCGTCCTTCGTTGTTTATGTGAATGTACGCATTTGTTTGTGAAAGACTGTTCCTGCACCCTGTGCTTGGACTCGGAAAGCGATAAATAGAAAATGGCTCTATATTTTAGTCTTTTAAAAGCCCTATTCAACATGTCTGTGTTCGAGCTGCTTTACAACACTGTTAAAATATAACACCTTTTGTCGATTTCAAAGAAGAATCGTTGGAATGAGCAGAATAAACAAATGATTCTGTGTTTTGCACTGAAATAGAAAAAAAGGTGTTGATTTAATAAGTGCGTACGTGCGTATCACTTTTAAAAATCATGCTGTAGAAAGTACGTAAAACTAACTAAAATTCTAAAAACATTTACGTAATAATATAATTATGAGTCATAATTTGAGGACTTCTACCTATGCTGATGTAACTGTCACAAGTGAATCGCGCAGGAAAGTGACAAGCTCCTCCCACCTCCACACTGTCAAGCTTTTCACACAAACATGCGCCATTTTATAACTCCTCCCCTCACCCACAGCATTAAAAGCACACAAATGGAGCTTCTTCAGGGGAACTAATGGAGGATTGCATTAATGGGCTGGTAAGGGTTGGGTGGCTAAGGAGGTAAAAGGGAGGTAATGGGTGTGTGTGTGTGTGTGTGTGTGTGTCGGTGTGTGTCTAAGTATGTGTGTGTGTGGGCGAGTGTGTGTGTAGGTTTGTTTGTGTATGTGTGTGGGTATGTGTGTGTGTAGGTGTAGGTGTAGGAGTGTTTGTGTGTGGGTATGTGTGTGTGTGTGTGTGTGTGTAGGTGTAGGTGTAGGTGTAGGAGTGTGTGTAGGCGTGTTTGTGAGTGTGTGTGTGTATGGGGTTACTCACTGAGGATCCTGATAGACTTCCACAGAGCTGTTGAGTCCCTCTAGTTGTTCTGTGAGCAGCTGCAGGTTTGAATTCACATAGCTCAACTCCAGCAGCACCATCTCACGCACTTTGTTGTTGGAGGTTGCCCTGGAAACCAGAAGAGAGGGAGGGGAAGAGAGAGAGAGATTGATTGTTACGTGCGTTCATGTTACAAAGTATTACCGTACACTTATTTATTTACAAGTCTATTTAATAGAGAGAGAGAGAGAGAGAGAGAGAGACTGGGAGAGGGCAAAAGAGCGAGAGAGTGAGCGAGTGAGAGAGAGGGGGAGAGAAAGAGAGCAAGAAAATTTTTAGCGGCCACAGTGGCTATAATTCCTGGATATAGTTCCTCACACGGCTTGATAGATGGTTTAGCACTGTCAAAGCTGAAAGGAAACAGCCCTCCGGCCCTCTCAACAGATAAAGAAAATAAATAGCATGTCCCCCCATCGGCTCTAGAGGGGAGCAGGAGATTCTGTCAAACTCTGGCACTCATTCAAAGGAAACCAAGGCTTCTCCTCTGAGATTAATCACTCAGGGGGAAAGTATTTGGTTGGATGTATGAAACAAAATGTATAAAAACAGGCTTTCAAAGGTCACCTGCTTGGTACTTCAAGGTACTGTAATTTCCTTTTTGTTCTATTTCCCCCATTTCTGTTGTTCCATATTATTGGTAACCTTACATATTATTGGTAATCTTACATATTATTGGTAACCTTGCAGGACTCCCAGCCACAGTTGGCACTGGCTAGCAACTGGACACACCATTCAGGTTTTTATTTTTTAAATATATATTAAATTGTTCACGTGAACAAGTGACAAGATTTTAAGCTCAAATTTAAATATAACAGACAAAAGTAAGGTGGAGGTGTAAAATGCCCCTGGTGTACCTTATCTTCAGCCAAAGAGATTGTGTCAAGGTTCTGTTCCTGTTGAACCGATACACTGATTGGTTAGCACGATTAGCACGCCAGTGGCGTTTGAGCAATTTCTGTCTCAAACTGAAGAGCCCATGTTTACATTCCCCTCAATGCGGAAGAGCACTGATAGGATGATGCATTTTGTGGGCGGGACCTTTCATTGTTCAGGGTGCCTGGGCCGATAAGCAGGAGTTCCTTTGTCAGAACAACAGCAGCCATGTCCGCGTGTTGTCACCGTGGCGGCAAGTGTCAAGATATCTACGGCATGTTGGTGTGTCGGGAGTGCTACAGTAGTGATAAGATGGCCATTGTGCAGCCTGCAGCCTGCGCAGAGCGATGCTAACGTTTATATTACCACAGATGAGAACACTTATAGCCATCGCATTATGCGGCTAATGAGGGTGAGGCTAAACTGCTGACGAACGTCAAACATCCAGCGATTAAGCATGTCTTATAGAAGGATTGCCCCAAATAAGAGATTAAACAATTATCACAGATGATGTAAGAAATATGTAAGAGGCTATTAGGTGCGATTGCTTTTTCTGTCTTTGGAGGAGTTGAAAAGCAATGGCTCCCCCCAGCTAGAAAAGATCCGATTACGCTCTCTTCTGTTGATCGCTCCTGATTGGTGGAGGGTGGTAGCAGAGCGGGAATAGTTAAATTGTTTCTGATTTATTTCGATCTGTGTTCCTCACGGCCACTGGGGAAGTCTCCAGGACTTTTTGAGCGAGAATCACGCCTCTTAAAATGACTAGTCGCCCACAGTCTGTGCTCTCCGTTGATAACGATCACTTTTTAATTAAAATAATTTAGTTTCCAGCTCGTGTGAACCCAAGGGGCTGCATAGGGCAGTGCTGGAATATTTAGAAGTTATGAAGCTCACGGGAAGGCAGGCGGAGTCGGGGAGCAGGAAGGAGACAGAAATAATCAAAACAAGAGAGAGCTGTCTATACTGCAAGACAACCAATCAGGTAAAAGATAAACACCATACAACACTTGCGATTCAGTCAGGTTCCCCGAGCGATTCGTTCACTGAGTAAATATTTACAGCTAAAAATGGGTTTGCGGGATCGTCAAAACCCAACAAATGAAGCTATAAAAAGCTATTACAGTGCACCACAGGAACTGGATATAGAAGCTACTATAGGAGCCGTTGTGCCATTACAGATCAGACGGCACAGTGTGTGCACACAGCGATAACTCTGCGGTAACAATACCGTTGTCTCTTCTTTGACCAGCGGCATTAAGCCGTGATGGACGCTCACATTAACGGTAATCCACCGTTGGATCAAAGTCACTGCTCACCAAACCGTGACACAAGTCCGGTAAAACTTTTGTCTTAGAGGACCTTTTGTCCACAGATTGTTTTAGTAATTGGTGATGACTCAGAAACACTGTGTAGATTCGGTTGATGCTGAACCTTGAGAACAAAGCGTAAAGGGTTCATAAATTTTCGTATCTCCTCCTTCCTCCAGTGACTAACAAAAAAAAAACAGTTTTTTCTCTCTGCAGGCAGAGATATGTGCATTTAATCACCAGCTTTTGAGTAATTGCTGGCAACCATCCCTTCTAGCTTAGATTTGCAAAACCCCAATAGTTTATTGCTGGGTTTCATCCTGTAAAATAAAAAAAATAAAAAAACACAGGCACAACTACTCGCTAACTCAGAAGACAGAATATGTTCAGAAATGTAGTCACCTTAAGCAAGTCATCTTAAATGGATTCTACTGCTTCTTTATTTGGATAGGAGAGTGGGCAGACGGCCCTATGTTTTAGTAATTTTTTCCATTTTATTCAGACGGGGAAAGCAGAGACGGTTACAGAGAGATGGGATCACAGCGCAGAAAGTGCCGCGGTGGGAAATCAAACCCCCGGCCACACGGGGCGGATCGTATACGCGTTAAGAGACTCGGCTGGCCTTGTGGACAGCGGCGCAGTCTCGTCTGATTCCACTGCTTCTTGAGCGCGTAAATAATTAAAAATATAGACTCAAGTTGCTGAGAGCCTGCTTTACTTGTACATTCAGAAAAAAAAGCCTACTTTGGCTCTGCTGCATGGTTACCTGGCCTCTGCTCTGCTGCAGCACAAATAAGCACAAAGGTGCTGTGTGTCAGACACTTCTCCAGAGCACAACTCGGTGCAGGTTATCACAGTACTTCACCCCAGTCACGCTACGGAGACCCAGTGATTGCGAACAGGGAGAAACCTCCCTCCACCTGCTCAACAAACCAGTTTGGCTGTGTGTTTTGTGAGTAGGAGGGGGAGGGAGAAGGAATGCGAAACGCTGAGAGCACCTGACTGTGGAGAAGACAGAAGGGAAAAAGAGTGAGAGAAACAGAGAAAGGAGAGCGCTCATTTTTATTTATTTTAAAAGCACCTTAAACTCCTTTCTTAGGTACAGGTCAAACGCATACAAAAAGTACATCAACTGCTCTTCAGACTATAAATAAGAACAAAATGCACATATATGGTGGGGGGGGGGGTTTTAAAAAAAAAAAAAAAAAATCATAATAAAATTTAAAAATGAAAAAGAGAGCGAGACAGAGATATAAACAGAGATAGAGCGAGAGAGCGAGAGAGCGAGAGAGCGTTTGGAGGAATTGCTGCACTGTAGGGTAACAAGGTCACCTTGTTGTTCATTGGCTTTACCACTTCTCCACAGTTACACAATTCCACAATTACAAGCAACCTGGGTTGCTAGAACACAACCTTGGATTCACCAGCGTGCCACGTAAAGACATAGGTGGTCCTAAGCCTCAAGCTCCAGACATCTGACTGGACTGCTATGCTGGCCCTGAAGTCAGAAGTCGGCCCTTCAATTACCCATAATGCACTGGGAAAGGGCAGTGAAATACTGTGAGGAATGCGGAGGGCTTTGAAGCCTGGCAGCTGCTGCTGCAAAGCCTCAGATGCCTTTAATAAAAGGCAGATAAGAGCTTTTCGACTCCCACGTAGGAGGTAACCATTCTCTACCAAAGAAACATGCGTGCTGAATATTACAGACAAAAAAACGTTATTACAACAAGATATTCATATTTATCCCATGGGATATTTACTGTGTACATTCGGAATGCAAATACTTTTTTAAATTTAATGTAAAATGGTATTACGTTACACAGCTATACCTATACGTTTATCTTAATAGGACATCAAGAAAAAAAGAAAATAAAGTATACAAGCACCTTGGCCCTGCAGGACTGGGATCGGCTGCCAATGATTTCACCTTAAAACTGACCACATTCACCTAAAAAGTCCTACCCCCCTGGTCATAAGGCAGGACTGGTTTTGTCCTGGGGTCTTGAACTTGTCTCGAAACGAGTCGTGAAACACTTAAAAGTTGTGAAAGCCTTACACCTTGCGCCCAAGGTAACAACCCACATCGACGGCCCCATTCCACGTAGAGAGGCAATTTCCGGCAAACAGAAACCACTGTGAGAGAAACACAGAACCAGCGGTGGTGAGAGTATGAGTTTAGCTGATTCGGTTGGATCGCTGTGGTGATCTCCATAACGACGAGGAGCCAATAAATGCAGCCTTATTCAAAGCAGCATGCCAATTAGAGTAGGGATTAAAAGAGGAAAAAAATCTGGCATTGGTTTGTGAACCCTCATTGGCTGAGTTAGAAGGTGCATCTCTGGATTAGACTGGAGCCAACTTTTAATGCCTAGAGTCTGGGGAGCCTTTCCCTGGCAGGCAGATTACAGCCAAGCTTTTAGTGTTCATTGAAGCTTAGTGGCATTAAACCTGCATTCCGCTCTCTGTCAGGTTCAATTTACATAAAATTTGTCTTGGTACGAGAGGGAAGAGAACACAAATCCCTCAAATTAGCGAGTCATAAAGAAACTGGAACTAAATCCACCTGCCGCAGGTGTGTCAAGAACTGTGGGCAAGAGAGGTGGGGTAGGCTACTTACAATTTTGGCCCTGTTCATTCCAAGTATTTTAGGCAAAGGTAGAAGCCAGGTATGTGAGGTGCATTTTTTAATTAATCGAGACACTCAAACAGAGAAAAGGTGAATGGATTATAAAAAAAAGAAGAAGATTAAGCAAAGTTATTTTTTGCCGCTCTGAAACTGGTTCCAATGTTTTTGTGTCATGAGAAAATGATACAACTTCACTTTGCTGACCTAAAAAGAGAACCAGTTTTTCTTTTTTAAACTGGATCACATCTAAGGATTAGGCACCTCATCTCTTGTTACACACTGTCAGCCGGCAGTGTAAATCGCGTATGCAGACAGGATGGGAGTTCACTCGTTCTATCGTCATGTGATTGACAGACCCCCTGAAGCTGTGAGCTCTCGTCGCCTTAAGACCTGCAGCAGTTCAGCTAAACCAACGGGCAGGGATGTGGCAGACAGTCTCGCTGCACGCAAGCTGAGGTTATAATCATCTACGCAGGCACACATTATCGCCTGTTCCCATGCAACCCCCGCCAAACTACCACTTGCGCGAGCCAAGCCAGAACTGTTGCGGAGGGCAGTCCGCCTGCCCAGGACGACACAGACTTCACATGCCAATCGCACACTCCCAGAGGGGCGGCGCCTGGGTCAGTCCCTGACGTCAATGCGCCTTGTCTGAATTAAGTTGGGTTTTGTATGCCCTGGACTCCAGGGAAACGTCCACCTTGTGTAACACTCCGATAAGTGCAATGTCGTAACCTCCAAAGTTTATTCTGGTCGTTGCTCTGGTAACAAGTGCAAATATGTTGGATAACTCATGAACATATCAGTTCGAGAGCTTTCATTTGGCAGTTGGTCACCGCAATCTCAGCTGAAGAACTTCCAACGTTTAACATAACTCCTAACTCCAGGCTGGTGGTTTAAAAAATTAAAAAATAAATAAATAAAAACAGTGATTTGGCAGAATCGTTTTACGGGTGATCTTTAAAACAGGATGTGGCGGAGTGTCCGGGATCCTGTCCGACGACAAAAGCACGATTGTTTCACAGCTAAAGAGTTATCTGGACTAGCAAGTCTAAAAGACTTCCTCTGTTCCCACACTGCCTCTCGTCTGATACCTGACACTTGAAACGATAGGCTACCTGGAACGTGGAATGGCTCAGCCTTTCTCTAACAGTGATTTGCATTTCAAATGAACCCGTCTACAGTTCGGCTCTGCGCTTGCTCTCCTCAGCGAAATCAGCCCGACAAATTCAACCTGGCTATTCATTACCGGTACGCACGGGCTCAATGACGTCATTTCCTTGACAAACCAGTGTGCAATGGTGATGAGCCTCCTGAAACATCATGACGCCTTCGGTTCTCAAAAAAATAAAATAAATAAAAACTGGTTCAAATCACAACCTGTAATCATCTCCACCATCAGTGTAAACAATGAACATCTTTGTTAGAAGTCTTTCTCTGCCGCGAAGAGCAACGCAGTCGGCTGTGTTCTGCTCTGAAGGAATGCAGCTCCCTCCCTCGTAGCAGCACAAAGCTTATGTTATGACATCTTTTGACTCAGCTCCTGGTGACAAAGAGCACTTAATTGCACTTGACAACAGGGAAAACAGCACGCGAATTACTAGTGACAACGACTGAAGTGACAGCTTTGTGGAGTGAAACCCTTCCTCAAAAAGACAACGCAGGGAGAATGTCATGAACCTCTGAACAAAACTGTGCCGACTTGCTCTCTGGACTGCAATCTTCAAGGACTCTCTGTGCCTCAGTATATTTACCACTAGGAAAGCGGCTATCTATGGTTGGGCTCTGGAGCAAAGGTGTAGGTGCAGGTACATGCAAAACCCACCTTCTTTGTGTTGTGGAGGGGGAAATAAATAAATAAATAAAGAAAGAAATCATCAACCTCACCCAAGCAGTGCAACCTCAGTCCTTAAGTAAGAGGGATGGACTACCGAGGGTTTAAGATTAACCCAAGACGCACAACAACATCCCCTTCAGGGAAGGAGTAACCAGCCAGTCTTCACCTCAGGGTGGAGAGAGAAGCTAGAAAACCGAAACTGATACAGGGCCTAGATATTTCAGATGAGGGGATTTGCTATTGTTCCACAGCAAAGCTTGCATGAAAGTAGATTTACTGAAGATAAACACATAAGAGACCTCACCTGTTTCCACTGCCACAAGACAAATACTAAATATAATAGTTAACGTGTGAATAGCCAAGCCTGGTGAGTCAGTCATGTAGAACACAATGAGAAATGGGACATTGACCAATTATTAACAGTCCAATTATCCAAAAGCTGATCATTTTTAGGTTTTAGATATTTAGGTTTAAGATCTTGGTTTGCATAAATACAATGAAAGAATGAAATAAATTATAAATATGATGTCACGTATATATTCAAGAGAGAAAGAGAGAGCATAGCGTGTGCACTCATGAGTCATATTTCATGTTGCGTGTGACCGCGTGTGGCGCTGGCGGAACATACCGGAGAAGGTTTTCAGCACCGGCCCTCAGTCTCATCTGCCTGATGATCTGCTGATTGAGGTCGGCCCTCTCGTGCTGCAGCTTGCTCCGACCAGTCTGGGCAAAGGGGTTACAACCCTGGAGACAAAAGGACAGCAACGCTGGTTAGGGCAGCACAATTACGGCAAAAATTATAATCACAATTATTTTACTCAATATTGAGATCACGATCATTTAACACCATAGTTCATTGGTTTTTTCTGAACATAATGCCTTTATTGCACTTAAAACATTTTGAATGAACAGAATAATGCTTATATTTTCATCACAACATTTTCTAACCCTAAACTTCTACTGTGAGGGAGGTAAAATAGGAGTTTATTTGATGCACCAGAAAAAGTCCAGTAAAGTGAGTTTTCAGTTGTAAACATATTCTTGTTTAGTAATCGTGGAAAGCCAATATTGATATCACGATTAAAATTTGATTAATTGTTCAGCCCTAATGTTGGTAATATAGACAATAGACCAATGATGGAGCGTAAAACCCACAGAACCCACAGAACCCACAGAACCTTCACTGACATTATAGCTTTTCCTTGGAAACACAGCGATCATCTTGGGCTTGGATCCACATCTCCATCCCCAAACCTGTCTCTCATTACTTCAGTGCGCTCAACGGGTCCCTCCCAGCAAGGCCCGCGTGAATTCCACACCGGGGACAATACAACACGCTCCACGCCCATCTCACCTGTACGTCCTGTTCCCTACTCACAGGAGCTGGCGACAACGACCACAGCCTGTGTGTCAATAAAGCGTGAGTCAACACGCCACATAGCGCACATATTTAATGCAGTGACTCACGACCACTATAAAAGAGGTGTGTCTCATTCACGTCAATTAACACAGTATCAGTGGTAAAATCAAGCGAGTCCAGGAGTAAAATCATACTTAGTTACCCCCCAGAGTTATGCTGACGCCCGAGACATACATTCTTCACGTATTGATCACTAATGTACACAGTTCAGCTCGCATCATAAAACAAGGATCCAATACTTGATCTTACAAGTACAGTTTGTACTATAGGCAGAAGGGCGGTGAAACCAGTCCGATGGTATGGTGCCTGATTAGTTAATGATCTACCTAAACTGACTGACACGCCCAGCAAAATTGCAGGTAAGCAGTTACAGGTAAGTTAGGAAGAGCTGCATGATGAGCACTGTGAAGGAGAGAGACCTTCCAACGACACCATTCCCTGTGATATCAACCACGGCTCCTCAGTGACTTAGTCACCTCTGCCGAGAAGGGGTGCCGCGCACGCCGTTCTGACGCTAACAATCTCGCGCCCCGTTTAGCGAGGCTGACGACGCAGCTTGTGCAGGCCGCAGAAACAAAGCTATGAATGCACTGAGTCAGACACTGAAAGAGGCTTGAGACGCTGTGACGTGAATACCGCTGGCCGGGCTCCTCACTGACTCACTCGATGTCTCAGGGACAATGTCTGAGGGCGGCCGGTGACCTGGCGGATGAGAACCGTTCAGGCCTCCATGCCGGGTGACCCACTGAGACCCCAGCGGCATTATCATCTGCCTGAGCAGTTCTGAAAGGGCTCTCTGGGCCGGGCCCGTACAGCAGCAAGTGCCAACCGCCCTGCGGTGCATTATTATCTTTGTTAGAGGGCAGCGAGCACGCAGCGGACGCACAAAGATGCACAGTTTGGCTGCGGAGCGCAATTATCGTCGATAAAAAACAGAAACTGTCTGGGGGGGGGGGGCGGCGCTACAACAAGCCAAAAATAAAGTCACGGCAAAGCCATGCTGGAACTCTTTTACTGCGACACACTTATTTAACATCCGCTTATATAACGTCAAAGGCACAGAACCCCATTTTCACATTTGGGTTTCTTTAGTTGCCAAAAAAATATACCACACAAAAAGCCTTGGCACGAGAACTAAAGCTACTGATCTCGCATCTTAAAGGCACCATTTTAACTACAAATATGGCAGAGACCAGAAAGACCGTCTTACATAAAGCAAAGCATCGTGCCCTATTGTTGTGCCCAGAATAGGGCTCCAACTTCATTCTAATCCTTGCCTGAAACGTGTCAGCATGATACTCTTATCCTGTCCTTTTTGGACAAATAACATAATGCAGAGTCAAATTAGGTTAATTAGTGGAAAGAGGTAATTTTACACATCACTGTCAAGTGCATCTCGGATTACTGCATATAAAAGCAATGAATTGAACATGAACAGGCCTTGTATTTAAGCATGCCTTCCCTTGGACAGAGCACATGTTCTCAATTTGTTTTTGTGGCTTGGTGCGGAGAAAGCCTTGAGCGGATTCTACGTCAATGTTCGCTTCAACTGCCATCTGACTTGAGCAGAAAGCAGGCCAAACGTGCAGATTCTGCCTTTTTCCACCGCGGTCTGAATGAGGTGAAGTTCAGGGAGACAGCTTTGGGAAAAGACCCAAACAAACAGCACTGAGACAAATTATCCATCGACTGTGAGCCTGTCTGGTTGTGAGGGAAGATTTTGGAGACTCACTTTTCTGTTTTTGCAAGAGCTTTCTGTGTCTTTTAAGCAGGAAAGTCCACCTTGGGGAAACTTTGCACAGTAAACTTTTCAAATGCACATAAGGAGGAAAAATATAACCATGATTCCTTCAGTATTAGACAGAGCCATGCCTTGATCCACCTGCCATTGTCTCACGCACGCATGCACGCACACACACACGCTTATGTATGTATGTATGTATGTATGTATGTATGTATGTATGTATGTATGGAGCTCAGCCCAGGGAAGGGGTGATGGGCCCTCTATACACCCAGCTGTCCCCCAAATGGCTTCCACTCACTTTTAAAAGGCAAAAAAACTAGAGCACAACAACCAGTGCCCGCAAACAGTTCACACAAGGAGCCGTGGCTTAACGAAACACTGGACTCCTTCAAAACTCATCAATACCTAGTTAACTATGAAAATCAATAAACTTCCACATAAGTGCAACAACACAAGTTTCAATTCTAATAACAACAAGCCAAAATGGCATAAACACCAGTGAACTGCTCATACAATTCTGTTATTCCACCACGTTGGTTGATTTCAAAGATTTATTCAGCACAAATATAAAGAAGTTTTGAAAGTAAATGTAATTAAATTAAAGCATGCAAAAAAATATACAAATTTATAATATTCAAATGGGAAATAAGTAATCTTATACACTCAATATACACAGCAATTAAATATATTTATCTCACACTAACAACAGCACAGATTTACAGGACAACCCTAAGAGAAATTAATTGGCAGTGTTCTTAATAACTCATGTCACTTCTTTCATAAACTGGGTGTAATCTTTCAGGAATTTTCAAGGGGGAGAAAATTCTTTGAGGAATTTAAAATCCATTCATTGACTCATCGCATATTTGTGCCATGCCCACTGTTAGGCACTTCATAGGGTTTAAATGCGCAATGAAACTAACACACTGTTATCAAACACAATACTTCATCTTGCCTAAGTTAAACATAGCTTTCAGCGCTGCAAAAATGCCTCATGTCTCAAAACGGCCTCGATGAGACATGGTCATTATTTACTGAAACTGTGGAATTTCACCAGACACTCATTGTGTAAAACCAATTACGAGCGCACCTTGAATTTATTTCATTTTGGTGTTTTGGATTTCAACCTGAAACCTATTTTTGTCAGACACGGAGTAAATCTGGACAGAAGTAGGTCTAATGATGACATTAAAATGGAATCCGCTTGATTCAAAGTTGCTCTTTGTCTCCATCATAGAGCAACAGTACTTTGGTTGCAAAGGAGTAGCCCAAGTCATAAAACTTGACAACTTATCTACCCTGCTCCAACAAATTAACATTCTTGGTGGGTCTATTATTTCCGTCTGTCAATTTCGAAACGGTAGCTCAACGATTTTTGAATACTTTTGATCACCTCAACATTCATTATCATTCTTCTGTTGCTACAGGCTTTTTAGTTTACTTATATTTTGTGCTACGGTAACCAATTCGTAGGCTTAATTAATCAACTTGCATTTTATTATCCGCATAACAACCAAGCTAAACACCTGGTTTACCGTGGCCTTACGCAGGTAATTCACGTAATTTGTGAAGAGAGGCCGTGCCATGGCATGATACGGTTTAAGCGATGGCAGCTGCACTTCGCTGCATTTTAATCAAATAAAATATAAAAAAGAGCAATCCGTCTCTTGCCATTATATACTAGGCTAGTAGGCTACTCATCAGACAAGCCTCGTCACCTGCGCACACCTTTATACAAGCGCCCAATCAATGCACTCTCGCTACAGGCTGAAATTTCTGGAACTCTGATCGAGTGGCCGTTTCCTTCCACCATTTAATGCAACGATTGAACAAAATAAATAAATGAAATAATAGAACTGAAATATCTATTGTTACCTATGTCAATTTCATGTTTATTCAGCCTACTTCGTAATTCATTCATCGAGAGGCAAACGCAACCAGAGTATACAATTATTGTGTAGGTAGGTTATACAAGATAACAGCTCTATACAAAACTAAAAACCTGTTCTTAGCGTTATACAGGCTATGCCTATCAGTAGATAATAGCATGGATTTTTTTTTCAAAACAATGATCAATTCACGTCCCAAACGGGCTTAAATGCTTTAAAAAATTCTATGCTGATGACATGCCAGTTCTGATTTCAGGATTGAACGAAAAAGTTAGATGCTTATAGCTGTAACCACTCACCTTTTTAAAATAGCCATTTTCAACAGCTGGGGTTTCTTTGCATCCGTTTGGCAATATGGTGTCCGTCATGATGAATTATTAGACACAGACCAAAAAAGAAGAATTATGGGGAAAAAGTCAATTGTTCCCCCGCTACTCAACAGGTGCGCGTTTCTTGACACTTGGATTCCTGTCCGACTTTTCCAGTTTCTCGTAGGATCTGACAGCTTTCCACAAAGCGCTCTGTATTTCCACTCAGCAAACTGCCCCGCCCCGAAACAATGACGGCATCAGTAGGCTATGGTGTCTGTCCTGGGCGGGTTAGTTCTGCTCAGCCTCACCATCACCTTACTGAAAGAGTGCGAAGAAAACTTGATGGTGACTTCGTGGAGGAAATCCCAAAGAAAATAAGAGCAAGAAAACGTTACCCGTATACCTGGTGTTGATCTCAAAACCTTCACTTGAATTGTTGCTGAGGAAAAATTGAACTTTCTTGCCCGTGAAAAGATTTATCAGAAAAACAATTCAGCTTTTTAAAAGTGTTATCTACGACGCATCCCCAAGCCAGTAAAGTGCGCGTCATCGTACATGTGAGTTCGCGCATGCGTGTGAATGTTGGGGAGTATCAAGTTGGGCTATTGATCTTTAGATTTTTTTTTTTGCATTAATTTAAATGTACTTACAAAAAAAACAAGGAAAAAAGATACCAAGTAGCTTGCCCATTCAAAGATTAACCTTTACTATGCACTCTTACCATGCGAACCTATTTTTTCTACCATCTGTCAACACCTGTCTTTGGCGTCTGATAGCTAAGCAGGTCAAGATCTCTGAGCAGTGTTATACAGTCCAGTGAAAGCACAAATTACATTACATACAAAATTTATTTTAAAAAAAACAATAATTATAGTGCAGACAAATTTTTTTCACTCAAGATGTGGATGGTTTCATTCACATTTTATGACAGTCCGTCTTTACTTTATAATGAATAGGTCAGTAACGTGGACAAGGCTTTGATGCATTCTATGCACACACTTTTATTGCACTGTAAAGGTCTGTTAGTGTTTTGGTAGCCAAGCAACAGACAACATCACTGAATTGCCCTTTGGGATATTCTCGATACAATTGCTCAAAGGTCTCCCCAAGTGATGGCTGCTACGCTAGTCATTTTTAAACTAGAGTAACACTGGCTTTCCAGAATATTGAAATATAACACAGCCACCAAGCCGATATCAACATTACAAACAGCGCACAATCCTGAAAAATAAATAGTAATTACATTCCTTCACTCATTCAAAGTAATTCATTATGATACTCCGGTTAGGGTGTAAAACACACCGATAAGGTAAAACTCACGAAAATGTGAACGAACGCCACAATCACCAAGAACACAGAACATTCTAAAGATTCTAAACATTTCCTTCAGCGAATCCTGCAGAGCTCCGCAATCCGCGTTGGATTGCACATTTTACGACATGGGGGGCTTTCTCCGTCTGGGATTTGATGTCTCAGTTTCGGCTTTTGCTATTTCAGACCAGTGGGGCTTCCACTTGGGGGTGGCGGCTGTTATTAATGTCACCAGAGGCTTATGAGTGCTGGCACATTCTGCACCATCCGTGTGAACCAGGGAAAGACAAACAGGGTAAGACATAGTATAGCCCAGGGATCTCCAACTCAGATCCGCTGCTGTGTCTGCGGGGTTCTGATGTGTTCCTGCACGTAAGTGCTTAATTTAAGTCACTCTATAGCTTAAGAGTCTGCACTCTGCATAACTTGTTTCCAAGGCCTAATTTCACTGTTGAAATCACTAAAACTAGCAGAGACTGTAGCCCTCCAGGCCCTTGAGACCCCTGGTATAGCCGCTGCCAGCAGGATTACCCTCTTACCAGATAGTTGCTCCACACCCTCTCCACCACAAGCGAGGACCCGCTTTACACCCGCAAAGCCATAAAAGCATAAAAAGACCCGACTCACCCGGACACACCCGGGACACAGCTCTTTTCCATCTGGAAAGAGATAAAGCGATACGTACGCTCGCACAACCAGAACCAGAAGACAGATTTTTTTTTTTTTACTTACACTGTCACACTGCTGAACCCCCCCCTCCCCCCCTCTCACATGAACTATTGATAAACTAATAACTAACTGGTTGGTATTTAAAAAATAAAAAAAATATTTGCATTATTTCTGTTCAACATTCAACTCTCTCTCAATATTTTTAATATATTATATTTACATCACTTTTTTTTTTTTTACCCCACTAGGCTAGGGGTATACCTCAATTGCTGACTTCCCCCCCCCCCAGTAGGACACTTTTTTTTTTATTATATATATTTTTTTTTTACTTTATCATTTATTATTTCTTGTATCTTGTGTATCTTGTGTATGTGTGCATCTATGCTGCGGGCTCGTAACGAAATTTCCCTGTACATGTACAGTGACAATAAAGTATTCAATTCAATTCAATTCAATTCAATTAGTTGCTGTAAAAGAAGGATAATGCCTTAGGATTGGGTGCTGCAAGCGGATCAGGACACACGGTGAAGCTGGAGACAGATCGAATTACCCCGTCATATCCTCTCAGGGACATGAATGGATAATTCGGTCTTTTGAGTGGACCCACTTTTATAAAACCTCCTTGGTTAAAAATAAACCTCAAAATTTTCTTCTGGGAGCAAAACAACAATTACATAACTGCTGCAGCGAAACAAGATGCAAGTCGCTGAAGAAATAGAATCTGATAAAACATCAGCGCTGACATAACCTATAACCACTAGATGGCGCTAATGTTGTTTTTGTTTAGTTTTTTGTCTCTGCTTCTCACTCCACACAGCACTATGCTGTATCTTCATACTTGACCTGTTTTTATACAATGATTTACAGGCAATATGCAATTAATTTCCTGTGCCCCATAAATAAAACTTAATGCTAAATATACTGAGCTAAAAATGGAAGAACAGTGACTGTCAAGTTGTACACTAAATCTGTGGTGGATCAAACATGCATGGTAACCACTTAATCATATTAAAATCAGCTTGGCCATTTAAAAATTATAATAAATTGTTTTAATTTATTTCATGAATCAAAAAATTTATCAAAAATATTGATATTAATATATTATATTTTCATGGGGGATATGTTTTTATTATTATTATTTTTTTACAAATATTTTTTTCTAAATTCCCAAATTTAAATAAACTGTCTTTTTGTGACTTGACACACCACAGTATGGCTAAGAAACATTCATAAAAACTATTTATTGAGTGTATAAGTGTGATGTTTTTGCAGCATCTGAATTGTAGGTTAGGTGTCCTCCTCAATGCTAACTGAAGAACAGGGGGCATCTTTCCTTTTTTTCAGGGAAGCACAAAGCTGTTCGCTTTTTTTTTTAAAGTTTTTTTTTCACCCTCTGAAAGCCGTGAGTAAAACTAGATGAAAAATGGCCACAAAACCCAACCCAGGCTAAAGAAGAAAACACACAAGCTTCATTGCACCTCTACTGTTCTGTTGCTATGCAGCAATAGACTTTGCACAAAGAACTTTGGCTTTTTTGTAAACAAATATTTTTTTTCTTTCATGCAGGAACATGGCAGTCCTTTAGGGTAATCAAGGGATTCCTAGCATAGGACCCGCAAGGGAAGCTTAATTTGGGGTGGATTGGTTGGGTGTGTATTTTGGGGGCTGGGGAGGAAAATCAGAAGGGAGGGATATGTCAGCTTTCAATCGATTGCATTGTCAGGCCGGGGCGGAAGAGTGTAACATTTTGCCTTTTGCTGCCTTTTGTGAGGGCCGCTGCATCTCGGCTGAGCCCCACACACATTGGATCCCCACACTCCATCCCTCTGCGTTTAAGCACTCGGGGCTCAATGAGAGAGCACTTTCTTGGCAGCGTGTGTGGGTAATTCTTTCTTCCCCATTGTCAGGACTGCCTTTTATACCAGTCAGCACCAGGTCGCCTGGCTGTGTGTAGTTTCCCCGTGTGACGTCCATTTCTCCTCGGCGGTACTCCCCCGTGCACCTCCGCCCCCTTTCTCCGCACACAGCGAGTCCACATCAACCCTCCTCCCGGGAACCGTAACACTGGAGCCTTCAAAAAACAGGAAACGGTCAAAAAAAAAAAAAAAAAGCGTCCGCCCCTTGGTTCAATATAAGCTCTATGTGCCGTGCTTCTCTAAGCACCTCAAAAGCTCCGGAGCCCTGAGAGGCGGCCGACTTGCTGAAATACCCCTATTGTTCACCCCTAAAGGACAGCGCTCGAGATGATGCTCTCAATAAAACTAGTCTGGTGCAATTATGTAACATTTTCATTGGCTTTGCTGAATTTTTAATACAGAGCTAAGAGCTGATTTTTTTAGAGAGGACATCAATGATTTAGAGGCTCACTGACAAGAGGAGGCTAATTGATAATTTATTGAGTTGTGGTGCCTAGTTTTGGGATGTTATATTCGTTAATGAAGCCGTGAACAGGAACAGGAAGGACAATCTTTTCTAACACTTCTTTTTTTTTCACCATGTGATACAATTGAATAATCCACGTGATAAATATTTTTTTTAAACTTAAAGAGAAAATGGAAGAACAAAAAAACCTGTGTTTTGACAGTGACAGTGTTTTTTTTTTTTTTTGTGAGAGAGAACTTGTGTGATGAAGCGCCCCTGTTCTCACCGCACTGTGAGGTAAACCCCGACCTCACGCAGTGACTCTGTTGGTGAAGCGGCGGCTCCGCGCTCCTCTCTCCCGAGTAGTTGCCCTGATGTATTGGTTTTCTGCTCCGCTTCCTCCCTTTAACCTTCACACACTGCCGCCAGTGTTCGGCCTTCCTGTTGGCTAACAAAGCCGCTCCTCTTTTTTACCGGCTTTTACAGGATCGGTTTAAGCCAGCCTCTTCATTGTGCATTCGACAGTGCTAGCGGGCAAAAAAAAAGAAGCCTCGGTACAACTTCACGACTTGACTTCCTAAACTCTGCGGCGGGCTCCTTTTTTCCCCGAGCGGAGAGAATGCATGAGATACTCTGTGGCCAGCGAAGGTGCCTCGTTCGCCCCTCTCTTCTCTGATTCTTCAAAGGTTATCAGATCATGCCTCGTCCCACTTGGTAGTCATTCAGAAGTGCATACATACATCATGACCAGTACTTCTTTTAGAGTTGTTTGAGTATGTGAACTACATCTCACTTTTTAAAAATATTCCCTGGAAATTTAGCTTATAATTCAGATAATGTCTGAATAGCTTCTGTATGGAAGACCTTCCCGGGAAGCATAAGTTTTGTGTTTGGAAAGGTAACACTTCTAACACTCCTCTGAGTGGCTTGACGATGACTCAAATGCTCTCTTTTTAAAAAAATGCTATTTCCCCCCCCCCAGTTTGCAATGCCCAGTTGTACTTACCAATGCCTTATTGCCACAACCTCTGCTATCGATTGGAGAGAGCGCAGACCAGCACGTGCTCCTCCCCGACGCGCGTGACGTCAGCCGCGTTCTTATCACACTGTAGTCTCGCACAGACATGAGTCAGAGAAAGACCCCTCATGGCGGACCTGCAGGCTGTGGCAGTCGCTGGTGTGGGTTGAGATCATCCCAGCTGACTGAACTTCTCGGGTCTATGTGTAGATCCGTGTGTGTGTGGGCATTCCCTGATGAAGACGAAAGTCAAAACGTTGGTAAGATAAATAATAAATAAATATATGGAGCTGAGTTTGCGGAGTTCACTTCTTTTTTTCAAATTTATCATTACGATCACCTGCACCTTTTTCTATATAAATCACGGTGTGTGTTTTTTCTCCTTTTTTTATGTGTAGATCCATTGCACAGCTTGGGAGGTAAAAATATTTAAATATTTACTTTGACTGCAGCTTTCCTGGTATCTGGGCCAACGTCCTATCCTCTGTTTCTGGCGTCTGACAACCTACCGGTCAGCCAAATTCAATTTGCAGGGACGCACCTCTGGTGCACCTGATCTCCCAACTAAGGCTGTTCAGGCAACACGGCCCTACTACTTACGCACACTTACGCTTGAATGAACAAGACTGAGTGAGCGGACTGCTGTTCTCATTACACATTCACCCAAGCATTGAGGTTCCTAACAGGAGCAGCTCTGACACCATGCTGACCTTGGTGAGTTTCTCCCGGTCAGCCACAAGGCTGGACTACATCATTCTCATATCTGAGCTTTTCCCTGTCAGGACCTTGGTGAGTTTCTACCAGTCAGCCACAAGGCTGGATTACATGGTTCTCATATCAGAGCTTTTCCCTTTCAGGACCTTGGTGAGTTTCTCCCGGTCGGCAACAAGGCTGGATTGCATCATTCTCAGATCTGAGCTTTTCCCTGTCAGGATCTTGCGGTAGTAACGATCTCCATCTCAATCACTGTCACCGTTTGGTTTGAGTGGAAGCTGCTGCATTCAAATAACGTGCAGAGACAAACTACAATGTTGTGCTGACCAGATACTGGCATTAGCCAACCACTGATGGCCAGCATTGCTAACTGTTGTGGATGAAACAGCAAACTCATAAAAAAACTCAAGCCCAACACAAGATAATAATAATTTGTCAAAAACTCTGATCCAGATCGACTTTGACAGGTTACCTTCTTATTATTTACAATCCATTTACTGAAGCAGACATTTACTGAAGCAATTCTGGTAAAGTCCTACGGCACAAGGGCACAATGGCTGTGTTTCACCTGACAATCCAACCTACAACCTTGGAGAAGTGCACCCAGTTCCCGAATCATTATGTGACACAAGCCAAACGGCCAAATGCATGAGGAGTGTTTTAAAGTAGGCATGAGACAGAACATTGTTGCATCGAATTGCAAAACAACGGCGAGGTGAAATGTGTCCCTGACCTTTGGCGTACGACCCGCCTGCTGTCTGGTCATGCTCGCGCACATGGAAGCGTCGTCACCTCAGCTAACTGAAACTCTCCCCCTTCTCTCCAGCTGTGTGTCATCCTGTGGGGCTGCCAGACACCTAAACACTAGAGCAGTGCCCTAAAAGGGCCAACCGCCGGCAGCCATCTTCCCATTTTAAACATTGCCTAGCCTCTTGTATTTCCTTAATCCAGGTCCTTTATCAATCCGGCCATTTCCCTCCTGAATACAGGTGGTTCCATCCCATTGAGGAGATATTTCTCTAGCAGGCGGACAGTGAAGAGGTAGGGGATGGTTCTCTAGCAGGCGGACAGTGAAGAGGTAGGGGATGGTTCTCTAGCAGGTGGACAGTGAAGAGGTAGGGGATGGTTCTCTAGCAGGTGGACAGTGAAGAGGTAGGGGATGGTTCTCTAGCAGGCGGACAATGTAGAGGTAGGGGATGGTTCTCTAGCAGGCGGACAGTGAAGAGGTAGGGGATGGTTCTCTAGCAGGCGGACAGTGAAGAGGTAGGGGATGGTTCTCTAGCAGGCGGACAGTGAAGAGGTGGGGGATGGTTCTCTAGCAGGCGGACAGTGAAGAGGTAGGGGATGGTTCTCTAGCAGGCGGACAGTGAAGAGGTAGGGGATGGTTCTCTAGCAGGCGGACAGTGAAGAGGTAGGGGATGGTTCTCTAGCAGGCGGACAGTGAAGAGGTAGGGGATGGTTCTCTAGCAGGCGGACAGTGAAGAGGTAGGGGATGGTTCTCTAGCAGGCGGACAGTGAAGAGGTGGGGATGGTTCTCTAGCAGGCGGACAGTGAAGAGGTAGGGGATGGTTCTCTAGCAGGCGGACAGTGAAGAGGTAGGGGATGGTTCTCTAGCAGGCGGACAGTGAAGAGGTAGGGGATGGTTCTCTAGCAGGCGGACAATGTAGAGGTAGGGGATGGTTCTCTAGCAGAGAGGTAGGGGATGGTTCTCTAGCAGGCGGACAATGTAGAGGTAGGGGATGGTTCTCTAGCAGGCGGACAGTGAAGAGGTAGGGGATGGTTCTCTAGCAGGCGGACAGTGAAGAGGTAGGGGATGGTTCTCTAGCAGGCGGACAGTGAAGAGGTAGGGGATGGTTCTCTAGCAGGCGGACAGTGAAGAGGTAGGGGATGGTTCTCTAGCAGGCGGACAGTGAAGAGGTGGGGGATGGTTCTCTAGCAGGCGGACAGTGAAGAGGTAGGGGATGGTTCTCTAGCAGGCGGACAGTGAAGAGGTAGGGGATGGTTCTCTAGCAGGCGGACAGTGAAGAGGTAGGGGATGGTTCTCTAGCAGGCGGACAATGTAGAGGTAGGGGATGGTTCTCTAGCAGGCGGACAGTGAAGAGGTAGGGGATGGTTCTCTAGCAGGCGGACAGTGTAGAGGTATGTAATATGTTTTTACCTGTACTGGTGAGAGGGTTTATATACAACAATCAAAGTCCATACTAATATCCATAAACCAACAATACATTAGAAAGAAAACACCTTATGGTAGTGTGCTGTAGCCTCAAGTTTTCCAACCTGCCTCATTTTTTTGAATGGGGCAGATTTGGTCAGTATATCACAGAATGAGTCACAGAATGAGTCACAGAATGAGTCAATATCCAGGGGTAATCGCTTCCAAACTGCGACACGTCTCAAAGGGCATGCATGGCAAGGATGGTTGTTTTCTCTGAACACTGCCCCAAGGTCTCATGTTCTAAAAACAGTAAAGTAGCCCCGCCTCCATTTGTGACAGCAGGGCGTATCACGTTACCACACAAAGCCCTGACGCCCAGTAAGCAAAGCACGTGTGTAATCCACCTAGAGGGCATTGTTGTGTAGCAATGAATATCAAGGCTATTCAAACTTTGCAGTAAATATTCAGTTTCCTTGAACTTAGTCATTTCATCCACTGAGAACTGACAAATAGGTACTGACAACAAAATGGTGTCCACTATCCTTGACACTGGTCCATAAAAATGTGCATTATTTACAGTGTTGCCCTGAGCCTGACAAAAGATCACTCAGGGTTGTTTTTTAAGGTGTCCTGATGAGTCCATTTCTTTAAATCCTGTGAGTTCAAATCAGATCAGATTATTATTATTGTTATCTGAGCGAAGGCACAGTGGTGCAACTTTTGTTTTGTGTCCACAGTGCACCATAGAAGCCCTCTACCCCATCTAATTTCCATACTCTATGATTACTCTTATGATAAACTCTTATGATTTCCCAGCAACCGTCCAGCTACATCCTTCCACAGTCATTTGACAGTAAACTAGTTTTGCATTAATTACACAAAAGTTGGAACGTTCCTTCAACTTCCTTGTGAAAAAAACAGGGCAAAATTGGCAGACACTGAGGAAAAAAAGTGAGGTCCCTATATTCCGGAACACATCGGAACATTTTCTTTCCTTCGTTTCCATTGTCCCTGTGCAGGAATCCCGCCCCTCCCAAAGGGATGACACAAACAAGCACTCTAAGTGCCCACAGACCATACTGAAAGCTTGAAACAGACCTAAAGCTTCTCATTACCCATCCATGCATACAGTACTTTGATTGCTGAATGTATGTGAAAGAAAAGATATACCCAATGAGCAAAAAAGGCATTATTAAATAAACTACACAGTTCAAGAGCTACTGTACATATAAGCTCATAAGTTAAACTATTTTCATCAATTGTAATAAAATTTCTCAGGGAAAATGCTTTAAACAGGTAATCATTTTGGGCATGGCCACCAACAGTGGGTTTGGTGTTGGAACAAGGAGAATTACGTTGAAAAGGACCTCATACCTACAATGAACTATGGCGGTGGCACTGGTGGGTATTTGATGTTCTGGGTTTTTTTTTGCATCTGCTGGTCCTGGGGTTCTTTTACAGGTCAATCGAATCATGAATTCAAGCAAGTACCGTGACATTTTGGCCAAAACCTGGTCCACTCCTACCAGGAAGCTGAAACTTGTCCATGAATCTAGAAATGGCTATTTTTCAAGGGCCATCTCATTTTCCTGGCTTGAACCAGTTGAAAATGTGTGGTTTGAATTTAATTGAATTGAGGGCAGTCCATTGGTGGAGACTGAAGGATCTGAAGAATTTTGGGTGCATAAAAGCACTGAAAACAGGGTTGCTTGACACATCTTTTGGGGAAGTAAAAGTATGATTTTTAAAAATTATTTCTTGGAGCAATTTTTTTGCTCATCTTTATCAAGAATTCCAATAATTTTGGAGGTGACTACATTGCATGTTCTTTGAAACTATTTCATTATTATTAAAAATGCAAAAATATAAAATGTATGATGCTCAATATAATTCCCTCATAAAGTATGAATTCAAAAGTATACATACGCCAAAATACATTTAAAAAGGCAGTCAAGTCATTCATTATTATTGATGTATAA
The DNA here is from genome assembly GCA_022702515.1 of Ilyophis sp. 1 JC-2022. Taxonomy (NCBI): domain Eukaryota; kingdom Metazoa; phylum Chordata; class Actinopteri; order Anguilliformes; family Synaphobranchidae; genus Ilyophis; species Ilyophis sp. 1 JC-2022. Next base: position 5,482,365 of record CM040399.1, read on the forward strand.
TACAAAAAGTGAAATTAACTGAAAATGGTAAGCTGCACAGTTATGTGATTTCTTCAATTTAAATTGATTACTACAGAATTTTTTTTTTTAATGGACATTTTGGGGAAATATAAATGCCTTATGTTGATTGAAACCCAGCAGTCTTCTGAAATATTTGATCAATAACTATCGATGCCGAAATGTAAAAAAATGGGCAAGAAGTTTTACCGTATCTCCACCAAAAGTTGTGCAAATTGAAGCAGGAACAACTGCTCGACCAACAGCTGCAGCTTCAACGTTTTTAACAGTATTCTGGTGAGGCATTAGTAACACAAAACACACATTTAATCTAATTTGGACAGTTTTAATTGTAGGTGCTTTATTGTCAATCATCGTGACCCACTGCTTGCTGTGCGAATAAAACTAACTAAATAAATAACAAGTTTGGAATCTGCATTAGCCAATTGCGTTTTACACACTGAATTAAATCTTTTAATATGTATAAAATACATATTTCACAAATCTAACCTACCCCAAAACTATCACTGTTTGTCTACGGCAAAAACTACTTTGTTGTATCTTCATTATCAACAAAAACAACTAATCGATGTTTTAAAAAGCCTATGAGTGACATTTTTAAAACAAGAAAAGATACGTTTAAAAATATGTTACTTGTATCAAAGCTCAGTAGCTCTCTAAAGGAACATGTTGGAAAAACACGCTACCTAAAACATCGGATGTAGCCTACACTGCACTGCGCCTTCGTACACGTAGTTCTGACATTACGGTAATCGCTACATGTTGAATAGTCGCAAATTGGGACAAACTAATTTGACAGATACACACACCAATCACTGTCGCACATGGAGAAGCACTATTGTAGCTTATAGCGGGCGTGTCTCAGGTGAGTGAAAACGAGCTGATCAAACTAGTCAGTGACCGCAGAGTGGGGTGTTTAACATTCTACCCCGAACAGCGGCAGAGTGGCGCATGCGTGTGCTATTCACCGTGCATCAATGCAGTATATGAGTTCAAGAGTGGGATCTGAGCAAGCCTTTTAAATGGTCAAGGAAATGGATGGAGCTACGCGGAACAGAAGTAACTCCGTTAAGCAGGAGCCAGGGGCGCAACAGAAGATGAGAAAAGATGGGGACAACAAACATGACGATATTCCCGAAAGAGTTACACTTAAAAAAGAAATTGGACTACTGAGCGCCTGTGCCATCATTATAGGTAAGATTATGACAGCTTTATGGCACTCACGGGGGAAAAAATAAAATCTACTTTTCAAAGCAGTGGGTTTTTGTTGTTGGTTTACGACATAGTTGTGCTTTTTAAAAGGTTTCCCCAATAACTGGTCTGTGAACATTCGTAGCGTGTCATTGACAATGTTGTATGATGTTGGACGATCAACTTGACTGAATATAACGCTAGTTTGCATCCATCATGACGTGACACAGTAATAAACTTGTAGGCATGGTTATGGAAATATTCACCGATAACGACACAGTATGTCTTATGATAACGGTAGGCTATCACAAAAATATATCCTACATAATTTACCATTATTTGTTGAAAAACACATCTCAACAAAGCACTTGCAGGTGAAAATCGGATGCAACGATGTCGTTGCGAGACCGAGAAAGCAAGGGATAAACATTAATTATTTCGCCAGAGCAACTGGTCAAGAGACAAATAACTTCCGCGCGTTGACGTACAGCATACCGAGACCCTCAACCTGTCTAAGCAGCAGCAAACGGGTGGCCATTCAGAGTAGACTCTTCTCTCCTGGTGGCAGATGAAGACCCACCTCTGCCTTGCATCATACAGAAAAAGGGAAAGGCAACAGTGATTACGTGGCCAAACAAACACAAGCAATCTTTGATGTTCACTCTTCAAAGCGGTCAAAAGAAACTAACGGGATGTTTTTGAGCGCTGGATAGAAGATTAATACGATGCTTAAATAGAAGTGTGCCAGTGAGCAAAAGTCGGAAACTAGATGTCTAGATGGGTGGAAATAAAGATTGAGGGACGTTTTGACATAATATAAACGTGTCAATTTAGCCGTAATTAATCTCCGGTTTTACTTGGATAAAGCCTGGCTACATCCTAGCAGGTTAAAAAAAAAATCACTTTTCAACCGAATTTAGCCAGTTTTTAGCCAGTCAATTCACCAACTTTTCAACAGAAAAATGTTCACTGGGCAATTGCGCTAACGCTGTACTTATCACGCTAATCGTGGTAAACTACAGAGATGTTAAGATAAAGATCTGTGAATTGTCAGATATGTTCCTGACGGAACATGCACAAATACTTTGGTATTACTGTGCCTGTGGGTGAAAAAAATAGGTCGTCTAAGGAAACGAGCAGCAGAAGACATATGTACTATTTCTGTTCTTCTATAATTTAGACCGTATTTGGATGAATATTAGATTTAAAAAATCTTATGAAACAAATTAAATTACCTGAAGTTCTGGAAAAATTTAAAAAACGTATAATGACATAACAGTCATCTTTCATTGTAGAGTGGAGATGAAGTACATGTACTTTGTTGCCTCGTGTCTTGTCTCACATACATGCAGAGAGCTGGAATCTTTGGGGCAACAGATGTTTGGCCATTACAGGTCAATGTTGTCCGGTAAACAAAAAGTGTCGTGAGCTCTGTCTGTAGCAGCCACTTGCTCAAGGCCCGGAGGCTGCTTGACTTTCATGTTGTTGACACAGATGGCAATGATACAGACTGACTCAGGGAGGCCAGTGTCCACCTGTCGCAGGTTGATTACACGCCTCCATTGAGACGGTGAAATATAATGGCAACGTATACTCAGGTCCTCCGTGTGAAGAGGCTGGTATTGCACTGTATGGTGGAACTCAGCAGGTGTAACTCTGTGCTTCATCCATATTGCTAGGGAAAGAGCTTGCAGCCCGCCTCCTATTTATCCACAACTGGCAGGATGTTTTACTGTCTTCAGGTGCACTACAGCCACTATTCTTAGTCATTAATAAGGTGACAGGCATTGTCTGCAAGTTTGTCTGACTGAGGGGTTCATGACAATTGTTCATTATAATTTCTTCAGCATTTTATTTTAATTTTTTTGTCGTTGCTATAATCTAGCTATAGCTAGCTGTGGATGAGTTTACTTGCAGTTTGTTGTGCTGATCGCTTCAGGTTTGACTTGAAATATGACTTGAGTTTGTTTATTTAAGTCGTACAGTGACTGTGTGCGATACTTTGAATGTGTGACTGTTTTAACACCCAAAATTGATATCAGAAGGCTAGTAAACCGCTCACTTGAATGCCTTTGAATGAATGATTAAAAACAGGTTTTCCAGCTCTTCCAAGAAGAGAGGGCTCAGCTGCAAACAGTATGTGACCTTTTGTAAAATCCCTGGATCAAGGCCCTTGCAACGGGAGCTGTAACAATAAAAATAACAATAGTTATAGTAATAACAAGAATAATAATAACAAAAATGTATTTGTATAGCAACTGTCTAAAAACAGAGTTTACAAAGTACACAGTAGTCTCATAGCCAGCTCCTACAATTGAGATATCATCACTGGTTAACTTTCAGTGCAGAATATGTGGCTGCTAGATTCAGAGCCACTTGCTGGCCCACTTGTTGCTGTGCTCACTGATGTTGTGTAACGCATTTAAACAACGTTGTTTGGATTCACAGTGTACTGCTGCTGTGCTGTTAATTACACATACTTTTTGCATTTAGTTCCACCTGATTGATTTCTTTATTTAAGCATGTAAAAGTCACAGAGACAGGATCCACTGTTGGGGGTCTTCCACTAGCTGAGAGAGCTCAAGAGTCCGTGGTCTGCGTCCCAGAATGCTAATGTACAGCGGTGTGTGTGTGTGTGTGTGTGTGTGTGCGTGTGCGTGTGTGTGTGGGACTGACACCAGCCCCCATCGGAGGCAGGACCAGCTGCACTTTAAAAACTTCATAAACAAAACGTACCAAAAGAAGTTTGAATTGGACACGACTCAATTCGTGTTTATTTTCCCAGAAAGTATCCCACAGCGCTGCAGGTTTCAGTTTATACTTATAGCATCCCAACATCTGCGGTCGCGTAGCAGAAAAAAACTAAAAAAACAATGTAAAACAGCCCTAATGAAAGGCCTGCCGGGCAGATAGAGTGCGTGAAGATGGTTTGAGTCCTTGCCTGCGAGGGCCGTGGTTGTGAGTAAATTATTCATCTCTTGTTATGTAAGCCCCCTGGCCAGTGCCTATCAGCCGCTCCAGCGCATTTCTGCCAGCTCCAAAGTCTATGGGGGCATGCTTCGCCCCTCGCTTTTACAGTGAGAGTAACACAGACACCGTTCAACCGTGCTGGGACATAATTAGTGCTTTTCACTAATTCTAGGCCAGGAACAGGGGCCTGTCCTCAGCTGAAGTTCCTCTCTCGCTCTCTCTCTCTCTCTCTCTCCGTCTTTGGAGTTCTTTATGTATGTCCTGTCCCCCCCTATCCCCCCCTACCGCCCCCCCCCCCCCACCCCTATTTCTCCCGAATGCCTCCCAGAGATTACATCTCAACACGCCACAATGTGTGTGTCGCCCCGCTCGAACAGCAGCGGGACCATTCTCCTCAATTAGGCCGGAAGTGCGCGGCCTCACTCAGGGCGTTGCAGTTCAGCCGGAGTGAACGGGATTGGGAGGCGCAGTCAAGCTGCAGCATGTGTGAGCCTTTCTGTGCAATTCTGGGTGTCCTTGCGCGACACTTGGAATGTAATAGAGAGAAAAAAATTGGCAAGATGCATCATGATTTTGACATGTCGGTCTCTGGGCCAGCCTCTCTGATTATCCTATTAAAATACTGTAAAGCCGTATTTTGCGTGACTATAATAACAAAACAAAAAAATGACATAATTCTACCTCATTTCAGAGAGGCGCCTGAAATGTGAGTTGACAGCAGAAAATGTATAATTCAGAACCCTGCCTGTGAATATTACAGAACACTTACAGCAGACTTCTTACACTCGGACTTAAACCACTACCCGTGATCATCCGTACTACTTCATAGACTTACATATGTGTACATATTAAATCTCACACTTTGGTGATGCAAGATGTTTAAGAGCTGTTCAACTCTTTGTCAGCAGTAATGTGAAATGCAGTCATGAGTCGTGACATCGCACGACATCACACGACATCGCACGACCGCGATCAGCCTCCAAATGCTCGCTGCGTGTAAAAGACTGCAGACCGACTGACACCAGAAGCCTTAAACGCATCCAATCACAAGGTAGCGTGATGAATCTTCGGAGCACGTCCGACCGTATACGCTCTTGTTTATACTCATATTGCTTTGTGTCCCGTTCCGTAGGTAACATCATCGGCTCAGGGATCTTCATTTCCCCAAAGGGGGTTCTAGAACATTCTGGCTCAGTGGGGCTGGCGCTGATCGTGTGGGTGCTGGGGGGAGGGATCTCTGCCCTGGGTTCCCTCTGCTACGCTGAGCTCGGAGTTACCATCCCTAAATCGGGCGGTGACTACTCCTACGTTACAGAAATATTTGGAGGCCTGGTGGGGTAAGTACCTCCATCCGTTTCTTTCATCTTATCGAAAGAAATCAAATGAGTGGAAAAAAACACATCGCTGAGCGCTCCAGGTATATATTACATTAAATGACATCCATTTAATCAGAGTGACGTGCAGTACATGAGAGCCAAAGTGCATCTGCCATCTTAGTTGTATGAGCAACATTCCTCGACCACCAAGTGCAACAGCACGAAAGTACTAAATCTAAATTAATTAATGCCAACCTAGAACCGTTATACAAATAACAAAGTACATAAAAATACATAAAACATACAGTCATACAGCTAACGTCCACAGACATGCAGGATTGGCGTTCACAAAGCGTTGATGCAAAAGAGAATTCCGCTCAGTAAACCTACCCTGTATAAATAAAGGATTATATATAAAACATAAAGCGTACTCAAACAACCCCAAAGTAATCACTATTAAATATTAATAATGAAAAATGATTGAATGAGTACTTGCAGGTGGGAGAAGGAGAGCACAAGATGACGTTTAAACATATCTGAAGCAGCTAATATGAAGGCCGGTTATTATTGGATATGAAAAAAATGAAAAGAATTTGTTGAGAAGATTCTTTCGAGGGGGTTCTTGGTAAAATCGGGGTTGCACGACGTCCAAAAATAACTGGTGTGAAAATGGCTTGATAGATTGTGCTGGTTAAATTGATAACTCGGGGCACACAGCTCCATGATAGGACCTTGATTTTGGGAGACATCAGCATGTAAGATTCAAAGTTGATACGATCCACTCAAACACTGGAAAATCAACCATGCCGCCCGAATCAGCTAACTTATTATAAATACAATGTCGGTTATCATGTACGTGTAAGCGGTAACTGATAGGCAGAGGCATTCAATTCTAGAATAGCGGCTGGAAGTGGGTGATCAAGGCCTATTCCAACTGAGGAGACTAGATTGACGATACAATAGACTGGTTCCTGGGTAGACCTTAGAAACTGGCATCAGACACCCTAGTGATTAGCATCCTAATTGATTCAGAGAGGTGAGATATCACATCATCAAATCAAGTTATCCTTAAATATACATTTCTGGTTCCCACCTTCAGAAGCCATCACCAGATTGTATTCAGATTAACTTTGAATCCACAGTGCATTTCCTGTAACTCGGACAACTGCCGCACCTGTAAATAAACATAATTTTCACCAAGTTTGAGAGACGTCCTTTTTTTCCTTACAAGCATGATTTATTTCCCTATAAACAGCTGTTGAAGTATACGGACTGGAGTGTACTATCTCGGCACTGCCAAATTTAAAGCCCTCCATTACATAATATAAACCTCTAAAATGCCCTATGAATAGAAGCAGCACACAAATAGGAATTGGTTATGAGAATTTATTTGAATATTGACGGCATTTTGTACGTGCACGTGACTTTGCCCCTTTTTTGTGGTTTGCTCGATTCAAGTGGTATAGATGGAGGACGGCCTGCTGTTTCCAAACATAATCCACCAGGTCTGACGATTGATCAGTGTACCTTTGGCCAGGGCAGTAGTGGAAGCCATCGTAAAAGGCTAGGTGATAACTGAGCGAAGATCCACATTGATTGAGTGATGATGATGACCTCTGACCTCTGACCCCCCCTCCCCAGGTTTCTCCTCCTCTGGAGTGCAGTGCTCATCATGTACCCCACCACCCTGGCTGTCATCGCCCTCACCTTCTCCAACTATGTACTGCAGCCCATTTTCCCAAACTGTCTTCCACCTTACATCGCCACCCGCATGTTGTCCACCACCTGTCTGTGTGAGTACCGCTGGGAAACTCGCCTCCACCTCTATTATTGACAATGGGCTGACGTGTCAATGTGACGCTCATAAGGACATATTTCAACGGAAAAGTCATTTTCCAATCCGGAGGAAAGGAAATGTTTTTTTACAACCCCAAATACTGCAAGAAGCATTTTACAGTGCAGCATCGACATGGTGTAATTACTCATACGTACTTAATTAACTGCACACACATATTAGTAAAAGTGATTAGGACTATGCTTACTGTATATGTACTGTATGTAGTCGTATATAATTTATTTGCCTTAACTTGCATTGCTATGTTGAGGTTTAGGTGTCGCGTACTGTGTTGGCACAGGATACAGCATATTTGCCCTCTGGGACTTATTGCAAAATTCACCTCACTTTATGCTAGCGTTCATTTCTGCCATTTATGGGAAAGGTCGCTCGAAAGGTGAATGAGACTACTTGACTATGCTTCTCCTCTTTGAGACTATTGGGTGTACTAAATGCTTCTGAAAGTGTACTACACTTTGGTGTACTAAATGCTTCTGAAAGTGTACTACACTTTGGTGTACTAAATGCTTCTGAAAGTTTACTACACTTTGGTGTACTAAATGCTTCTGAAAGTGTACTACACTTTGGTGTACTAAATGCTTCTGAAAGTGTACTACACTTTGGTGTACTAAATGCTTCTGAAAGTGTACTACACTTTGGTGTACTAAATGCTTCTGAAAGTGTACTACACTTTGGTGTACTAAATGCTTCTGAAAGTGTACTACACTTTGGTGTACTAAATGCTTTTGGTTGGTGTTTTCTCTTCTTTTTCATGATGGTTACCATTTCCATCTTGGCTCTAAAAGCCACTTACTGACATCGGAGTGTCTTTGAAAAGGGATCAGCTCACGTTGAAAGTGTGTTTTAATATGCCCTGACACGACAGAGTTAAATCTTTCATGGTTTGCGCAGTAATTCGATACATGAGCAGTGTAATGAAAGGCATTTATCCAATGGTATGAGAATACACCCTGCTCGTGTGCAGCGTTCAACCACGTTTTCACTTTTTTCTTTTTTTCCTTTCCGTGTCCACGTCTCCAAGTAGAACTCCCTGCTTAAATCCTCCGGCAGTGAACATGCGGCCGGTTAAGGAACTGCACGCTCTCACTTTTATCAAAGAAGCGTCGGCCGTTGCTATGATGAGTGTCTATTTTCCACACAATTCTTTTGCAACGATTCTTTCAGCGCAATTCCCTCTGGATATGTCAGTGAGCGAAGATAGATTGTAACGGGAAAACAAGAAATTCAACTTGCCGTTTCATGGGTGTTTTTGCTCATGGGTAATTCAATAAAAACAGAAACTAGGGCCTTTGTTTGTTGCTCTAATGAATTATAGGACGCACGTGCAAATGCAGACATCCAGATTTTAATTCAATAAGGTCACAGGACAGACGCAACTTCCACTGGGCCCCCTTTGACCACGCTCAGTATCATTTCTATAAGTGCAGGTCTGTGCCTTGTGTACTTGGACTGTAATCACTGTATATATTTCCAAGAGGCAGATAATGAGACAGTATTGCTTAATCTGGGCTTGCGTAGAGTAGAGCCTGTATGTGAAAGGTTACATGGACAGAATAAAGTTAAAAATACATAATTATTTTACATAATATTCGCTCTCAAGCCTTTCAAACGTCAGTCATAAAGCAGCTAACGTGCGCGTTATGACTGGGATTTAAATTTGGAGGGCCGCGTGCTAGGGTGAATGGTGTAAAAATAAAGAGGCCAGTCTGTTGGAAGTAAAGAGAACAGTCACATGATGGGCCTCTGTTTAGTCACATGACGGGGACTACTCCTAATCTGGACTGAAAGGTGTGTCAGCAGGTTTGCGCTCGTCCGAACCAGACAGAGCAGGAGGAAGGTGTGTAAAGGGGAGGTCACACACTCTGTTTGGTTGCCATGGGCTTTATTTTTAGGCATCGACATTTTGATGTATCATGATCGGCCATCCCATCTACCCGCTGTCTACCAAACGCCGCATGCAGAGCCCTGTTGTATCAATGGTGACTTTGGAGGGGAGGCGGGCCTAGAGACGGACGCCTATGTCATTGGACCTGTCACCTGATCCGTCACGCAGTGTGCATCAGCCTACATAATGGTGCCAGCCATTGAGTACCAGTGTTACTGGGCGGGCATGCCGTCCGCATTGTGCATTGTTTGGAATTGACGGGGGTTTTGCTGCGGACCCCCCTTGCTACCGACTTTTTTTTTTTTTTTGCGTCCCAAAAATAAACCGCCAATATCCAGGAGCAGACTGATCCAAGTTTAAAACGGGTGAACAAACAATCCGCCCTTTTGTATCTTTTTGATACAGAATGGAATTGAATGACCTTCAAAAAAATAAAAAATTATAATCTGAATTGCCAAGCAAGGAAGCATAATGATTTATTTGCAAACTACTATTTTCACATTTTATGACTAAGAAAATAAGAACAACTTTTTATTGTTAAAGCCCATTTACTTGGAATGCTCTTTCAAAGTAGTCTTCATTTAGCCTGCTACATGACTCTCACAAGACTCAAGTCCCAGTGCTGGGGGGCTGAATAAATACAGCAGAGCCCCCCCTCGCCTGATCCCCTGCCCATTATTGCATGTGTGTGACTTGGCCCCCTCCGACTGAATGTACTGTATGAATGTCATGACCACGCGTCGCAGTCATATTACACACACAGCGTTCCTGTGTCTTACCTTTCTCATGGTGTGTGGGGACAGACCAGACCACCATAGCCTATATCAGCACCGTTACATCATTTGTACATTGATATAAATACACATTGGCTAAAAGGTGTGAGATCTAGAATTAACTGTGACCTGTACCTCATAGAAAGGGAATTAGTAACGTGATACCATGACAGCCAGGCAGAACTTTTAAGGGTCATCAACCAGTTGAGTCTGGTTCAGACTGAACTTGCACCAGTGTAGAAACCTCACAATGAATCTGACAGGACACAATTCCAATACTCTTGACAACCACATCTTTGACACATCTTTGTAACTGAAAACCTTTCTTAACACTTTTGTTCGATCCATCAGCATCTCTGTACAGTGCCAGTGCCAAACAGTATTTCCCCCATTCTTGATTTCCTCTATTATCGCATATTTTTGACACTGAATGTTTTCTGATCTTCAGCCAAAATCTAACGCTACATAAAGGGAACCTCAGTGCACATATGTTTTACTCATTTTGTTTATTTAATGAACAAAGTTATCCAACACACATTGCCCCTGTGTGTCATGGTTCGTGGGTTATTGTTTTCTTTTCCGTCGCGGTTCCCATCCTGGTTTTCCGACTGAGAATCTATCAGATTTTTTCCGCGTTCCGTTCCTAGTTTGGTTTTCCCTCTCTCGTTATTCGTTTCTACCTGTGTAACGGTATTTAAGCTCCTCACTTCTGCTTCCCCGGGGCTTCTTTGTCATTCGACGTTGCATCGAGCCAGGGATAGCCCCACCTTCGCGTTTGATTATCCGCCACTAAAATCCGTTACACTGTGTGAACAAGTAATTGCCACCTTACATAACTGGTTGCGTCACCTGCAACCAAACACTTCCTGTAGTTCACGATCAGTCTTTTACATCGCTGTGGAGGAATTTTAGCCCACGCTTCCATGCAGAACTGCTTTAATTTCAGCAACATTTGTGGGTTTTTGATCATGAGCTGCTCGTTTCAGTTCCTGCCACAGCATCTGAATCGGTTTTAGGTCTGGACTTTGACAAGCACATTCCATAAAATTTAAGGCTTGTTTCTTTTCAGCTATTCTGGTGTAGCCTTGTTTGCGTGTTTTGGATCATTGTCTTGCTACATGATCCAACTGCGCTTCAACTTCAGCTCACAGACAGATGACCTGACATTCTCCTTTAAAATACAGACACAGAGCGGAATTCATGGTTCCTTCAATTATGGCAATTCATCCAGGTCCTGAGGCGGCAGAGCACCCCTGAACCATCACACTACCACCACGTTTGACCGTTGGTATGAGGTTCTTACTGTAGAATGCTGCGCTTGCTTAGTTTTCACCAGACATAATGGGACCCATGTCATCCAAAAAGTTCCTTTTGATTCATAGAACATTCTTCCAGGAGTCTTGGGGATCATCCGGGTGCTTCTTGGAAAACCTGAGATGAGCATTTAAATTCTTCTTAGTGAACAGTGGTTTTCTTGCTACTCTCCCACAAATACCATTTTTGCCCAGCGTCTTTCTGATTGCACAGTCATGAACAGTTCTGCAGTTCTGTGGATGTTGCTCTAGGACTCTTTGGGACTTACTGGATGCTTTTAAGCTGCACCCTTTGTAGAGATTTCACTACTGTTCCAAACAAGGCCTGAAATAATTTGATCTTGGCATGATGTTCCTCTAGAGCCATTGTGCTGGTAACTTCACTCTGATGGTATGGGTCAAAATAAGTAGGATTTACATATGCTGGGCAAGGCAGGTCATAATCAAGCCTGGCTGTGTTCAATTAGCTGACTCTAATTATCCCTTTAATTAGGTTGATTTTAAGTAGGGGGCAATAACTTTTTTCACTGCAGAAGATTGCATGTTTGAATACACATCAAACAATTGAAAGAAGCAAGAAATTCACTCACTTTAAATATTTAATGCTGTTGAAAATCATGGGACCCAAGTACAGTTAACCAGTTAGTTTTCCATGACTATGGATAGCTGCTAGGTTATGATGGAAACGTGCTTTGTCTTACCCGTTTTAGTTGCTTCAATGACCTTCGGTGTGCACTTATTGTCACTTTGGATAATGAATGAATGTAACGTAACCCCCCTGAAGAGGCTCACCTTGTCGTGGGCCAATATGACATAGCCCCGAATCCAGTGAAATTTTCTTATTTAAATTGTAGTACCTTTGCGACATCCTCGACCCCCCCGGCCTGTGATGTGTTCTCATTTGAGGCAATGGCTTCCTTTGTGGGACAGAATATAAATGTAGACATTCTCCCTCAGTTGCTGGTTTTTGTTGATCTGTACTTGGGGAAAAGACCAACTAGTCCATTTTACTCTGTTAAACAACCTATTTTGAATCGAAGACGTGCCTGCGTTTATTTTTCTACTTGCAAAAGTACAGAAGAACACATTGAACTCCCACATTATTGGCGAGCCAGCCCAAATCTGTCGTTCTTGCTACGTTTAAAAACAAATAACCAGGGAGGCTGATTTCGGCGTGGGAAACTGTTTGACACTGACCTGCAAAGAAAACAGCCTTATTATTATTATTTTTATGTCAACGCACAAAAGAATTTGATTAATAAAATGTTAAAATATTCAGAAATGGAGAGAAGAACCATGGATGTGTACACTCCCAAATCGACAGTGGGGTTCGCACAATGTACACGGCTGCGGTTACAGGCCGTTCCAAATTGGGGTGTGAAATGATATATATATATATGTATATACAGTATGTGTGTGTGTGAGTGAAAATGGAGGAAATCAGAAAGAGGCGACTACTTTTTCATGGCACAGTATATTTGCAAAAACATTTGCAAGTGCGGAGTTTCAATGGACTTTGGCTTTGGGGGTTTAGGGCGAGGTATACTGGGAGGTGAGTTGTTGCAAATCCTTTGTAAAAAGCACCATACCCTGGGCAATGCAGGCGTCAATTCTGCGTCGCCCTGTGGAGCTACCGGCACTGGCATTTTTATTTAAACATAACAAGCAACAAAAAACTTAACGTGTTCCATATTAAGTTTTTTTTTTTTTAACGTTCAGTGTGGAAATACAAGTCATATCTGAGCCTGAATGGAGGACCTGATCTTAATCTGAGTGAAATTTACGTGCTTGATGTACGAAAACAAGTTCTGTATGCTTCCCCCCCCCCCCCCCCCCGGAAAAGATGCCAGTCACTGGGTCCTTACCCCAATCTGTCTCTGTAATGCTCAGTGTCAAGCAGAGAGCCCATTGGGGCAGAGGCAATGGGTCCATTTTTCATGTCTCTGGCTCCATTCTACAGAAGACCCATAAACCTTTGGGGCAAACAGTATAACCAAATGGCCACTGAAGCCTCTCGAACAAACAGCTGGGAAATAAAAAACCTGTTTTTGAGGCAGTAAACAGTCCTGTGAGGGTCTATATTGCTCGTGAAAGAGAGGGGAAATGTATTCGATGTATAAGACCCTAATAGTTCTTCTGCTTGCTGAATCTCTTGGGTTCCGGCGAAAGCGTGAACCGGCACTCTGGACCGGGCTCCCTGTTTACCTGTGCTACCACGTTAAATACAGAAAGTGTACCACCCGCATCGCTCCTCGTAAAAAAAAGAAAAAGGTGCGAACAGGAACTGAAAAAGAAGAGTGACAAGGGGTAGCTGAGGCTGCCCTGAAATTAGAACGCTGGCCCCAGTTAGCGCTCGTAATGGCTGCTGTTGGACGGCCTTATTGTGCTTGGTGTTTTTTCCTCTCTCTCTCTCTCTCTCTCTCTCCATCTCTCTCTCTCTTTGGCATTGACTGCCAAGAATCTTGGGAAGTGTGAGCTCTCAGCGTCTTCAAAGACCTGCCTGTCTCGTTGTTTTGTCCGGTTGCATCGGAAGCAGTTTGTATTTGGGGTCTGACAGCTCCCCTTTTCTGTGGCAGTCGGGCCCACCGCGGGCCGGAGGGACCTCGACAGTGATGGACGAGGTGAAATAATCCGCGCCCCGCCCACCCGTTCCCGCATGCCTGGCCTTGCTCGAACGGCCTGCCCTGGAGACTGTCTGCTGCCAGGCCCAAAAAGGCCGGACCCCCTTAGCAGATACGCCATTGAGCGCACCCCCCGCCCCCCACCCCCTCCCGGGCCTCTGTCACGTGAAGCATTGCCACTGAGGAGAGCAGCTCTGTGGCTGAACGTTTTGAGGGCAGAAACCCTTTGACTCGTTTATAAAGAAGTGATGGCTTACTTAAGCCACAGCTTTCTATGGTGCTTCCTTACTCTACACAGCGTTAGCCAACATTAGCATTGCACCAGTCACTGAAGTTAATAGCCGCTGTAATGACTTGCTCACATTAAATATGTGGTAGTTAAGTATGTATATATATATATATATATATTATATATATATACAGTATATACACCTGTATATGGTACACAGCTATAACCAGGTGGTTCCTAAGGATGGAGTGAATGGAAGCTGTCTGGTCTGGCCGTTTGGTTATTATTAGCGGAGAGTTGACGCGTGACACTCAGCGAACGCGAGACGCGTGTTCATCCTGCGTAACATGAACAGCTCTTTAACAACGGCTCAAAGATGAGTCTGTATACTTTCCCCAGACACTCAGATCGATGTGCCTTGCAGCAAGCGGAAGTGTAATCCAAGCTGAGGCTGGTTTCAGGGACCAGATCCAACAGCATCACAGAATCACAATATCTGATAGCAATAGAGGGGGGAGGGGCTGGTGGATGTTTTTAGCTTGTTTGTGTAAAAAAAATAAAAGATAGGCCTTTCATGGATGAAAGGAAGAAGACCTGGTTGGATGGTATTCCATATAACTCAAAATGAAATTAATCAAACACAATAGCAAAAAGTCCAGGGGACGGTTAGAATTAATTAAATTTTTACCTACTATTCAAACACTATAATGATAACCGTGCAGTAATTACAGAGATGTGTCCTTTTATTCCTAAGCATAGACACAGAAACTAGGTGCACTGTGCAGCACCCCCCTCTAGAAAAGGGACCAGGGATTTGGGGTGCTGGGGAACAGAGAAAGTAATAATATCTAAATACAATTTGTAATTAATTATTTATTGTACCAATGCCAACATTTCTTCGCTGCAAATATCAATGTATTTTGTCCACTAATAGTTACTAATACTATAAGATACTAACAGGTGAAGCTGTGTAGAAGCTGTGTTGCTCTTTTGTTCACATGCACTTGATGCGCCTGCCTTTGACATTGCCAAACTATTTCTTTTGATGATTACCTGTGCAATACATTCACTGAATAGCATATTGTAAACTTTTGGTTGGGATGACTTCCATTATATTTACTTAAGGTAAAGAAATTTTGCCTGTTACAAGTTTATGCAAAGGCTACTCTCTGAGACGTTCATGAGAAATAAAGTGTTTCGTGATGGTTGACTTTGTTTCAACCCTGGATTTAATCAGTGGGTTAGTCTATTACAATTACAGACTAATAAGATAACATATCCACTCTAAGGTGGGGAGGTAGGACACTGTATGTAATCTAAGTAAGTATTTATGCAAAGTAGCCGACGTACTTTAAATTAAACTGCCTCAGGAAAACCGTAACACAAACAAAATGCCCTGTGTTGACTACTGTGTTGATTTAATTGGTAAAAGTGACAAAATTCCAAACTTTTGTTTAAAATATTATATAAAAGAAATACTTTAGTTAGCCTTATTGGGTATATATTACAGTCAAAATCCAGGGGTCGGGAATTAGAAGCGATATTGTCATGTGTTTCTTCCAATCAATTAACTCAGCCAGCTGACTTCACTAATTAGTTCTACCTCCTCGTTTAAGAATGGTGCTAATTAGCAAATCCAGGTGATTGGAACAAAATAGCTGTTTTTTATTGTACCGTATTTGCGTACCCAGTTTTTTTCTGCCGAGTAACGGTTGCTAGGCTATGATTGGACTATCGCCACTTGGAGGAGGGGTTTAGTGAAGGGTGAATTTCATTGTCTAATTTATATCATACCTGTTCAAGGTGCGGTTCTCTGCTGCGCTTGCAAAAGGCCGCTCAGGAGCCATTGTAACAGTGTTTGAGTCCAACACTCCCGTAGTCAAAAAACCACAACATTGCACCACTCCGCCAGCATTCTCAGTCAAAGCTCAAAATTACAGAAAATGACAGACAATCAGGCAATAATCCAACAAGAATTAGTCTGTAACCCCCCCGCCCCCTCAGAAATTTCTGCAGTTTTGTCTGACAGTCTTTTTGGTTACTCCCCTTGCTGCTGCGAGCAGACCAGAATTCCAGTTTGCTTGGCTTCTGTTCACACGCAGCATAAGTCTTCTGGAACATATACACGTGGGACGGAGAAAATGGAAAATAACCACTGCTCTCATATTGAAGCTTCCACCCATTAGCTGCAGTAGAAATGGAACATACTGAAAGAATACTGCGTATATCCCTGACACTCGGAAACACTTAACATGCAATGCCTGGAAAGTAGCAGGTTACAGAAGGGAAGGAAAATACATAATTTTAGGAGACATCAAACACACACTTCCCAGGGAACCTCTATGTTGTGCCCTCAGTTCATTTACACCCAGGGTGTACCCTCAGTTCATTTACACCCAGGGTGTACCCTCAGTTCATTTACACCCAGGGTGTAAACAGGTTTATTATAAAGCTGACAATGAACTGAAACCCATTGTATTTAAATTCAAAACAGTCAAACAGCTTATGGTGTGAAAACACACTAACATTCAGGATGCCGGTTATGAAGTTGTTGCCTGTGTGTGTGTATGTGTGTGTGTGTGTGTGTGTGTGTGTGTGTGTGTTTGACAGTGTTCCTGACCTGGGTGAACTGCTCCAGTGTGCGTTGGGCGACCAGGATCCAGGACGTGTTCACCGTGGGGAAGTTGCTGGCTCTGGGCCTCATCATTGTGGTGGGACTGGTGCAGATCTGCCAAGGTGAGCCCCACCCTGTCCTGTCCTGCCCACTGTCCCAACAGCTTGAACCCTGCACAGCTGTAGGTCCTTCCTAGTGCAGTTGCACAATAGATTCACCATTGAAACTGGCCAGCAGCCTCAAATTTTTTTTTTAAATTTCCCGCCAAACCCGGGGCTGTATATATCTCAATGACCTCTCCATCCTGGAATGTCAAACTGTCTGCAACCGCAGCTGCATTCCATATGCGAACCACCCTGCCAATATCGGGAGAGCAGGGACACCCACGGTTCTCCTCTGAAACGCGTGCCTCTGAAAAACCGTCTTACGAGCGCCCTTACACGCGGACCCCCGTTCGACAGAAACCCCCCCATACCCTGGGCGATGCAGGCGCCGATTCAGCGTCGCCCTGTGGAGCTACCAGCCACAGTCGGCAACGGCACGGTCCGGACTCGATCCGAGGCCGCGAGGCTCATCCACGCGCCACATCGTGGAGCCTTAACCCCGAATGAGCCGTCCAGCAGCCTCGGCCTGCAGAATCTTTACATCTTTTCATCAGAAAGCTTTTATAACATATTTTCTTCAACTAGTTTTACTTCTCTCACTATTGGTAATTGCCCGGCTGCAGTTATAAGCCCCGTCTCATCGCCGCAACGTCCACTATCGGTTTTGGGAGCAAACAAATGAGCGTGTGCCCTCGAGAGGCGTGGGTTCGCCAGCCGCCATTTCTGTTCACTCGCAGCATCCCCAGCTGAACCACGCAGTCGCTGTTGCTGGAGGACTGCAGTTCACACGCGGCCAGGCTACAGGCACCCCACTGAATAGAGGAGTCAGGAGGACTGCAGTTCACACGCGGCCAGGCTACAGGCACCCCACTGAATAGAGGAGTCCGTTTTGCTCAATGAGAAACCCTGCTGACTGGAGCCCACCCTCCTGGAGCAAGGACAGAGTGTGAAATGAATACCCGCCACCAGCCACCAGCCAAATGCTGGTACAAATTGTGGCCGGTAAGATTTTCTACTCTAGCAGCCACCTTGGCAGGTAACCAACCAGGTTGTGTTATACACTGCCTGGCCAAAAAAAAAAGTCGCACGCTCTAATGTTTCGTTGGACCGCCTTTAGCTTTGATTACGGTGTGCGTTCGTCGTGGCATTGTTTCGACAACCTTATGCAACGTCACAACATTTATTTCCGTCCAGAGTTGCATTAATTTTTGGCCGAGATCTTGTATTGACGACGGGAGAGTCGAACCACTCCGTAAAGTCTTCTCCAGCACATCCCAAAGATAGGGAGACATTGAGAAGGCGAAACACAAAGTGTCATATTTTTCCATTACAATGTTTTTTTGTTTTGGGTTAAACTGTTGAGGGGCAATTTGACCCCGAACATGAAAGGCATCAAAAACTTTCAGCTTAATGGGAGGATTAACTACACATGTGACTCGTGAGACTCCTGAGAGCTGTGCTTAAACATGTTCATAAAATTATTAAATAATCCGTCCTGCCCATTGTGCTGACAGTCCAGGCAGACGAGGGACTGAAGGACAGTGGACCTTGGGGGGCAACAGACAGGATATTTTTTCTTTAGGATTTGTGTGGGGAACACCCTAGCAGTGCCACCCAATACAGCATGAGAATATTGGGGGGGGTTTGATGTTTTCCCAAGTTGGGGTTGGGGGGAGGGGGCATGTGCCCCCGGGATCTACGTCCATGGAAGGGCTATGACATGAGAGAAAGCACTGTTCCTTGAGGGAGCCTCTACACAAATTGATTTGCTCTCACAGCAGGACTACCAGCCCATAAAAACACAAAGGACCTTACGACTGCCCCTGTCATGCTTGACTCTTAAGCCACTGAAAAGGGAGAGGTTAACCCGCTACAGAGACTTTGCTTTCCAGTTATAACCACAGAACAAAAGGACAGACTTGAATTATGTGTGCTCATTATTTCCTCTTTCTGTGGCCTTCAAGGAAAAAAATGAATTACCCCTGAATAAGCCTCGGTGTATTAACACTATAAATATCCAAAATACAAACCTCATTTTTGTTGACGCGGGAGATGAAGTGTTCCCATTAATGACATCTAGTGGTCAGTGCACAGAACTGCAGGCAGTACATATAGGGTATGTCCCAATACTCAAAAAATGCATTCTCCTTTCCTCCACTACCACCTCCTCTCCTCTGTGCCCCGGAAACGGATCTTTGTGTACTAATCTAATGTTGCTGATTGGACTACATATTAATTACAAATGGTTCCAAATTTATTATTGTCTCGACGCAAACCGCAATGTCAGGTACATTGTATACTGTACATGCAACTACTTGTACTCAAAACGTTCAGGCAGTTTTGCATACTTCCAGGTAGGAGAGGAGTGGTAGTGGGGGAGTGGTGGAAAGGAGGAGAGGAGTGAAAAATATTGGGACGCAGCCATACTGTAGGTTGTATTTAGTGTACTTCAAACAGAACCTCTTACAGATGTCATAGGACTGATAGTAATAACCAGAACTGAGTAATATAGATAATTTTAAAATAACTTATCTCAACCTTGACTAATCAGCATCATTAATCCAGATGACAAAATCTTCTGTTATTGGGTACAGCACAAAATACAAATGTGAAATAACAGCATTGCAAAAAATTATTTAACAAGTGACCTGTGCAATACACTTAGCCATATCCAGAAATAAAATTGGTAAACTTGGTAATGGAAACAAAAAAATGAGTTTTGTAGTATTAACTGGAACTAATTTTAGGACCCTAATCCAATTCATCTTCATTGATCAAATTAATTTTAGAAGCACATTTACAAGCATATTTTCTGAGCTGATGCCAATAAGGTGAATCGTTGAAAGGGCTAGTTCCACAGAAGACCTGCATAGCATTGGAGTCATGAAAAAACATTTCTTTTTTTTTTTAATCACGCAGAAAGATCTCAAACAACTTTGTGACGAAACCACAATTCTGTGGTATTAAGTGGGAAAATGATGCACATCAGAATTAAAAAAATATATATATTATAGAAAATATTATAATACAGACAAAACCCTTCAGTGGCGTTCAAGTCTTTTTGTCAGCACCAGGGCTTCTCTAACCTAACGATATAAGTCTGTACTGTCATGAATGTCTATTCATTTTATGGTTTCTTGTGCACTAAATGACACAATAGAAAGTCAATACTGTAACCAAGGTTACCAAAGCTGGCCCAATGGCATCATTTGCAGAAAAAGACAATTTTCACTGATCCAGTTTCTAGAAAATGTATTCACAAGCCAGAGACTGCAATACATACATTATTATTATTATTATTATTATTATTATTAATAATAATAATAATAATAATAATAATAATAATAAACCTACTGAATATCCATATGTGTAAAAACAAATGTTTTATGTGGATTTAATTGTTTTTATCCCTTTTATTCAGTTAAAGTCTGATAATGCCAAGTGGTCTTTGTACATAATATGAGTTCCAGACGGGGGCACAGCAGTAGGATACATCGGCAGAGTGTAGGTTTTTAGGATGCCTGAGTTCAGAGGTCAAAGATCAATGGGTTAAGACTCTGCTCTTTCTCATTCAGGACACTACGAGGGGCTGAAACCACAGGTGGCCTTCGAGTTCGCAAGGACACCTTCCGTTGGGCAGATTGCCCTGGCCTTCCTACAGGCCTCCTTTGCATTCAGCGGCTGGAACTTCCTGAACTACGTGACAGAGGAAGTGGTTGACCCGCGACGGTGAGGTTCTTCAGCCTTAACAGTTAGCAACTCCTGTCCACCCACTTTTGGTCCCAAGCGTTTCATTGTTGTGTTGTTCTTGTCCGTCTCAGAATCATGGCTCAAGTAATCATGAACATGACAGATTCAGATATTACGTTGTGTTGAAATTACAACCATTGTTGTTGTAACTGGACAATTGCTGTCATTAAAAAAAGAAAAATTTGAAAAGATCTCTATAGAAATGAGTGGTGTAACATACAGTAATGATGTCACACTTATATTGTTTACCATTCTACCATTTTGGGATGGTCAGTCATCATCTTGTTCTCCGCCAACTGATCTCTAAAGGTAGCCTCCCTCAGGAGTGAGACGTCAAGGACGTGACATGATTAGTATCGTCCGTTTCGGTTATCTCCCCACCCCTCTCACTGAAAAAAGCACAATTGGCCCCATTAACATGTTGGTTGTCTCGTCAGGAATCTACCTCGTGCCATTTACATCTCCATTCCATTGGTGACCTTTGTGTACACCCTCACCAACATCGCCTACTTCTCCTCCATGTCACCTGAGGAGCTGCTGTCATCCAATGCCGTGGCTGTCGTGAGTAAAGCGCTGCCCCCTTTGGGATTCTGCTTTGTGACGGCGTGACAAGCCGCGCTGCTCTCTCAACCGTCAGCATCGTGCAGGCTGTCACAGCAGCCCAAGCTCTCAAATGTTGCCCTAAATCTAAAACAACTTTACACTTTGTCGTTTTTATGGAGTAAGACATGTTGTGTATAGTAAACTTTGGAGGTTTTCAGGACCAGGCTTGATACGGTGCTAGATGCTGTCTAGTTTGTAGGTAAACGGTGAGAACTAGGTACCCTTTAGTGGTAGGAAAATGGCGAGAATTTTTGGGCTGAATGTTTTTGTTTGTTTCAACAAATGTTTTTTTTTCTGGTCTGAACAAGGTTTTCCCTTTTTTCTCCCCGATTTGGAATCGGCAGTTATGCCCTGCCAAGCACCAACACCTCAACTTTAAACATGTGAAATAGTCAGTAACTATTGTCTGTGCTGCGGCCTATAATACAGGCCACGCAGTACTACATGAGAGCTATCGCTGAACGGAAGAGAGGAGTAGCCCTCTCTCTGATGAACCTGTGTTGTGGCTACCAGTTGTGAGGAATATGAGCCAGTGTAATCCCAGTAGGATGACAGCTACTGCCAGCTACAGACATACCCCAGGCTTGCACTTTGAGGTCCAGGCTATAGGGCCCAGCTTGCATATGCTGTATTATCTATAGGGTTTAATCTAATACTAGTAGATGTGATTTTTTTGTTTAAAAAAAAAAACTTGAATGAAAAGAAATTATAATTAAATGGTGAGGGGAAAAAAAAACCCCCCACCTCACAGTGGTATGAAATCCTCACAATTGAAAGTGCTGCTCATGGTGCTATTGCTGACGTGGTTGTGTGTCACGTAGACCTTTGGGGAGAAGCTGCTGGGGATATTCTCATCTGTTATGCCCATCTCTGTGGCCCTCTCCACCTTTGGGGGCATCAATGGATACCTGTTCACCTCCTCCAGGTGAGAGAATGTTTTTTTTTTCTCATTCATTGTGTATTCCTGATCCCGGACAGATATCTAAAATCCAGGGGTCAGAAAGTAAACGTCCTGCCATGTGTTTCTTCTACCCATTAACTCAGCCACTTCACTAACTAGTTCTACCACCTGGCTGAAGAACTTATTATTTAGAACTTATAATTAGCAAATCCAGGTGATTGGGACACAATACTGGGGAGGAGTTTTACTTTCTGAACCTGGATTTTACACCTCTGATCCTGGAGTGCCGATCCCGTTTCTGGTTTTGATTCCATCTCTGCTTGATCACAAGAGTTTGATGAACGATTAAAAGTCTGAGTCTGAATATTATGAATGGTGAAACGCAGAGTACCTCCAGCTCTTGGTCACCTGCATTCATTAATGAAAATGAATCCAGTTATGTAGTTATAGGTTTGAATGGAGCAAAAACCGGGACCACCTCTGGCACTCCTGGACCAGGGTTGCCTACCCCTGGTGTATACTCTCTGTCAGCGACTGTTATGGATAGATTTTGGACGATAGTTGGTGAAATTACTTCCGATTAAAAAATATTCAGGATTAATGGATGACATAACACCTGTTAAGGAGAAGGAACTTCTTTAGGAACTTAGACAGATCCTATTTTCAACTGCCACACTGCAATGGTTGTATTAGGATTTTTCAGAAGGTGGCACTTTGACTGCAGTTTGGTTTGGAGAAAGCTTGTTCCATATAAGCAGTCTCATTTCAGGGCAGATATCTCCCTCGTGCTTCAGCAAGAAGGTTTTAGCTATTGTCACCATAAAAACAGACTGCCGTAAAAATGTCATTCTGGAAGCTTGTTATCTAGCCTACGAAATACCTCTGTGGTCATCAATATCCTCACGACTTCCGCTCCTTAGGTACACTGTGTGAGATGTGGACACACACTGCAAAAACCAAGCATTTTTTCTTAACAAGCATTTTAGTCTTATATTTAGACTTAAAATCTTTTTTTTAAAAGATTTTTCTTGAATAGAAAAAAAAGATTGCAGTGGGGTGAGACCGTTTTACTCACTTCAAGATTTGCTAATCGTCAAGATAATTTCACTCGTCAAGTTACAAAAAGTAACTTAAAACAAGCCAATATTTTCTACTTGAGAGAAAAAAATAAGATCTTAAGTCTCATTACAAGACTAAAACACTTAAGACGGAATTTTTTTTTTGCAGTGCACATGCTTCAGTGATACCTGAGAATGTGGGTGTTCACCCCCAGATGGTTTTAATCTAATCCCTGTTCCAGATTGTGCTTCTCTGGAGCGCGAGAGGGACACCTTCCCAGCCTGCTGGCGATGATCCACTGCAAGAGCTGCACTCCCATCCCTGCCCTCCTGGTCTGCGTAAGACACCCTCCTTACCCTGCTGCCGTCTCACTAGCGCTAGGCCTCTTATTTATTTAGACATCTTGAGCGAAAGGTTCGTTCTTCCGTTAAATCCTTCCCGACTGTGGTAAAAGCACGCATGGGCCTGTGCACGGCGTCTGGCTGTTTTAATTCAGCTTCTCTCGCTCCCCCCCCCCCCAGTGCACTGCCACCATCGTGATCCTGTGCATCGGAGAGACGCACAACCTGATCAACTACGTCTCTTTCATCAACTACCTCTCCTACGGGGTCACCATCGCTGGCCTGCTTTACTACCGCTGGAAAAAGCCCAAACTGAACCGGCCCATTAAGGTATCACCCGACATCAGTCCACTTGTGCACCTGTGTCGTTAACCGTGTCGTTAAACTGTGCCGTTTAAAACACTAAAATAAATTTTAATTGAAGCTCTAAAAAAAAGTGTTCCAAATTTCCTCTTGGAGGAAATATTTAAATAATTTGAATACGGTTACATTTTTTTCAGTTAGCGACGGCTCGAAACCGATCATTTGCATGTACATATGGCTGATTTGTCTAATTTGCCATTCAGACCAGTCATTTAGATTTTATCAGAACAGAACTAAATGAAATTAAAAAAGAAGCGAATGTCCAAAGTTTGTGATTTGCTAGAATGTTGGTTCATTCCAAGAAATCACAAACTCTGGCCAATACTCCTAGAAATGTGTGCGTGCAGCAGAGTGCTATTTCACATCGCTGGATAACTGCACCGAGTAAAACCCAGAACGGCTCTTTTTACTTCAGCCCATGTTCCAGATTTGGGAGGGTTTCCGGGTTTTACTCAGTCCAGGTAATCCTGCTTTGTGAAATACACCCAAGGTCTCTACATGATCCTGAGACAGGCTTACAGTCGGTTCACTGTCCCTCACAGGTAAACCTGATGGTGCCCATCAGCTACCTGCTCTTCTGGGCCTTCCTGCTGGGTTTCAGCCTCTACTCGGAGCCTGTGGTGTGTGGCGTGGGACTGGTCATCATGCTGACCGGTGTGCCCGTTTATTTCCTCGGAGTGCACTGGAAGGCCAAGCCAAAGTGTATCTATACTTTTCTTGGTGAGTGCTGCACGCTAAAGTCTTGATTGAAGACGCTCTGTTCACTGTAAATTGCGAATGACTTTTCAGCTTGACAGATTTTTGAGTTTTACGAGCAGCATAATGAAAAGTAACTCTGTTTGTGCACTGTACGCGAGATGGCCGCTCTACAGTAAAGATTATGACGTCTGCACTAGAGGGCAGTATAGCCTCAGTAAGCTCCTAAGTCAAACTGACAGTAGTGTTTACTGATGCTTGCGGGGGAGGGGGGGTACATTTTTACTACGCATTTTATTTCCGTTTGTGCAGGGCCTATTCTCATGATGCAAATGTTTTGACTAATTGTGTTTTGGGAAGCCAGCTTGCATTGTGCATTATGTACCCAGTCTTCTATCCCAAGGGGCTTTGCAGAAAGCGTGCTCTGGAATTGCATTCATTTGAATCTACAAGAAAATTAAGTTCATGCATTTGTGACGCAGATCGGTTTTCCGTGATTAAAACCCCAAACCCCCGGGTTCTCCTTTTCAGAGTCGGCCACTCGCGTGGGACAGAAGCTGTGTTTCGTGGTCTTTCCCCATGTGGACCCGGCTGAAGAGGACCTGCAGGAATGGATAGACAAACCCCAATCTTGAGTGGCAGTTCCAGGGATTTTTTTTTTCCTTTTATTATTTTTTTTTCATTTTGTTTTCACCAGCTCTGCGACAGGGAAGTAACGGGTGCCTCCTTAACACAGCGAAGCGTCCGCTCTCCGTCCGATAGGTCCAGCTCGGGTTCTGCACCGTGAGCAGGGACGTGTGTTTTTCAGACACCAAGGCACGCGCAGTACAACAGTATAAGCCAACGCCAACAGTATAACATTGTCAAATGGACTGCGTTCCCCTCGTCTGCACACGTTCCCCTCGTCTGCACACGCCCCCCCCCCCCACCGAGGAACTATTTGTTTCTCCATCGTCTTTCTTCTCGTTTGTTTTTTGCAAGATAATTTCTTTTTGAATTGATCCAAGGTTCTATGTTTTTACTGTGCCTTACAAAAACAACACACACAAAAAAAAAATGTTCTCCTTTATCTGTTGTATTAAGTCATCACCTATTAATTTGTTCTGGGAATTCTCTCATGTAATCCCTAGATGTGTAGATTCGGCTCAGCGGTCTTCCGTAGTCCACTGAGGTCTTCCTGCAGTATGCCGTGAGAGTCATGGCTTCCACTGTTTTTATATTCGTTTAATGTTTTTAGAGACCAGGAATGGGCTTTGTGAGTGTGGGATCAGGTGTGTCCCCCTCTCCCTCTAAATGAAGGGCATCAATATAAGTCCAAAACAAGCGATGGAAACCCAGTATGATCCTGCACCACTGTCCAAACCATTTCACGCGTTAACACATGCCAGATCTCGTACCTGTAGTTCTTACTGAACTGACAATATGTTGTATATGATAATGACTAACTCCCATTTGAACATGTGTGTACAGAGAGACCCAACTGTCTGGTCGCATACGCACAACTTAGATGTTTATAGGTAGTTAAGAGACTGTTTCCGTCTTGGCTGGTGTAATATAAAATAAACACTGACCAATACACCCTACATTTTCATGTAGACAGTCTAGTTTGCTAGGCTTTTAATATTTTATAACACATTTTCTATCACATTTTCTAGTGCAGAGAGACTAACTTCACCAACTCTCTGCAGCATCTGTGACCCAATAAGTAACAGTGTCACAAATGGAGTCCTTCCTCACTACCCCTCATCTGGTGACACAGGAAGTACCGGCATTATGGGACAATACTCTCTGCATCATTTCCTGTCTATAGACATTTTCACAGAGCAGGTTTCTTTTATTTAAATTTTATTGTTTTGCTGTTTGTTGTTCATTTCTTTTACAATTATGCTTTCATGTTACTTTGTAACATTAAGAAATGTCATAACCAAAAGATCGACTTAATAGCAATGATTGTCATTGCTACAATAGAGACGTCTAAAGGTTTCTCCCTGAGGGATCTTTTTTTCCCCTCAGGGGAATGTTTGAAGTACGAGGATTCAGTATTCAGTTTATGTCTCAGTACACTGCCAGAGGAAGTCGGAAGTTGGAAGCCCCGCCCACCGTCTCCAGCTTGCGTACAACAGAAGAAACCTTCAGCACCGAACCGAGGGCCTCAGGTGCTCAGTGTTCCTCCAGCACACACTCAACACAAGTTTACGTTGTCCTATGCAGTTTGTAAGCCCAACGGCAATGTACATTCTTGAAAAATTAAGAGATTATTCACAATAAATTATTTGTAAAGCATCAGGTATTTACAGTGGGTTGCATTCCTGGAATGTTTGTTAACTTGTATATGTGTAGTGCACTTTTGTAAAGAAAAATAACAATAATAGCATAATAAATTTAATACAGAGGACAAAAGTGTGGCCTAGTTTCTTGTTTACAGTAGAAATACAGTAGGATTCATTTTATGTAGTTTTACACTGGGGCACTTCCACAATGAAGAAGCAAGTGTCTTCAGTGCACTGCCCACTAGGACTGGCTATGAAACCTGTACTATTTGAGCACTGACTGAATTATGTCCGTAGCACCGAGTATCGGAAACTGTCCAAGAATTTGGCGCCAATTTTCGGTAAAAGATTCTTAAAATGTCCGTTAAGTACCAGATTCTTTGCCCCGGGAGGAAGGCTTTCAGACTCTTCTTTCTTGTTTTTATTCTTTGATCAGATATTGCTTGATTTATGTTCTACTGTATTTTATGCAGCTGTTTGAGTTGACAACATTACTCACTGAAGAATCTGAGAGGTTTTGGCTTATTTTGCTAAATGAGAAATTTTCTTTGGATATTATCGGAAAATGTGTTTACACTCAGCAAAGATCGTTTCGGTATCGGTGTCGAATCCCAGGTATCGGTATCTAAAAGTTATCGAATGATACCTACTGTAGGTCTAGTGCCCATAGTGTAAAAGTTTTTCACATATAACAGAGATGCTTTGTTCTTGACTAACTCTCTGTGAAAACACACAAGTAGACAAAAATGAAACCAAAATTTATTAAATGCAGGCACGAGAAGACACTGTGACAATCAACTGTCTTCCACACTTATTGCCATCCTGCATCCCCATTGGCTGTACCAGTGGAGAAGACGTGGCAGCTTTCAAGTTTACGCTAGAAGTTAACTCAGAAATGAGAGTCTCTCAACCAAACAGATGTACTGCACTTCATAACGTTTTCTTTTACAAGGAAAAAAAAAATGCACTGTTATAATACAGCAAAATAACTGATATGAATATCAAAATGGCATTGTGTGTGTGTGTTTTTTTAATCTTCACAGCAAATCGTACAGCATTTGGGGTTAAACACAAACAGCTGGATGCACCACTAATATCAGCAGCGTCTTTGCAGTGGGAGAGACTCACTCAATCACTCACTCACACACACAAATCGACTGACATCCAAGAGTCCATAAAGTTCCTCACCTTTTACAGCTGTCCCATCTATGACTTCTTTTTATTTTTTATTTTCAAAAATGAAAACTTAATTGGTGATATCCCGAGTGACTGCTTCACGTCCATAAGGCCTTTTGAGATGTTTAAATACATATCATTCAGTCTCGTATTTTATGTTCTCGCGCCGATTAAAAATGCAAACAACATGCAAATGATTTCAATGAAATGCGCCGGTGAAACAAGCCGATATGTGGACCGCTTTCATTCGCTCACACACGATCTCTCTCCAAGGAAATACAAGTTATAAGGATAAGATGAAAAACTACTTAAAATTAACAGCCAAATCAAATGGTGGTCTTCTTTTAATTCTCCCATTAGGACATCTGAAGGTGGTACGGTTTATATCTCCCTTCCGTCAGTGAACTCATTCAGTGGACTCAAATACTTCCATTGATACAGCAGTAAAAATATTCAAAACAAAATATGTTATGTACTACCTACATGTGTGCAAAAATCATATTTACTTTATACATCCTTGAAAACATCCCTCCTTTCAACACCCACATAACAAAGCCAAATGAATCAGCGTTCGGGCGCATCCTGACCTCTGAAACATCGTGTGGATGATGACCGAAAAGCTAGTAGCCTTGGATACAACCTGAGACGGAAGTGTGTCATTTCAGATTTTATGTTGTGAACATAGCTGGAGATGGTTCAGGATTGACTTAGCACAACTTATTTTCCCCAACTTATTCTGTATTCTGACTGTATTCTGTTCAGTAGGCCTAGTTTGCGAAGCAGAAACACCATAAAATATTCCTTAAAAAATGGTTAAATTTCACTCTAATTGTAACCATTAGTTGCTCTTGGACTCGCATAAAATTTAAGAGTTAAATTAAAACGGATGTTACTGTGCCAAAAAATTGCCGTGCTGACGCACACACACATACTTTCAACATAGTGTACTAACAAACACCGCTTAAAATTCCACACGCATACTTTCAACATAGTGTACAAACAAACAGTTTAAACCCTTAAAACTCCACACTAGTCCATCAGTGTTGCTTCATCAGGTTAAAATTTTATATTAATTACTCTTTAGGGAAATAAAGAAAGGGATATTGATCTGGGAATAAACTGTCGGTTCCTCATTGATAGGTATCGAACAACAGCAATCTCAAGTGAGGTAACGTGCGTAGGACTTCTGCTAATCTCCTGGCAAGGCGGCAGCCCAAAGCAAAATTCTCCACATAACCGATTCTCTGGGGAAATCTATTTCAGTTTACTACCACATAAACATCCCATTTCAAGAGTCAGCTTGTGAACACAGCTCTGTGGATTTACAAGCCTCCACAGGGCAGAAATCAGCTTGCTGTGGCCATCGCCGTTCTGCTTTTGCACAAAGACCGTTTTTTCCCTTTCCCTACACAAGTACCACCTTTTCCAAATGCGGCCCACCCAAAAATGTAGGACGCACACTGCATTGCAGACAGACAGACAGACAGACAGACCAAACGACAGAGACTAGAACAGCATTTTTTGTGCCTTCTGTTCAGGGCTGATCTATGCTAAATCCAGCCGCAATGCTAAAAATGCTCCTTCTGCATAATATTTTCTGTCGCTGTGTTCTTTGCAGCTGGATTTCTCTTGCTACGTCCTTCCCAACGCCTCGCCAGAAACCCTTTTGGCGAGAATAAAATGCCTGTAAGCTTCTTAACAACACAATAGCTATAATGCAGCAGAAACAACAGCAGACAGATGCCCTGGGTCTGACACTAATGCCAATTCTGAGAGATCAACATCAGTTATTTATTGCTTCTTTCACACGTCATTGATGATATCTCCCCTACATGTGTTAAACACTATCACACTGGCACTCGCTGTTATTCGCGCGCACGCACGCACGCACGCACGCACGCACGCACGCACGCACGCACGCACGCACGCTTTCTCCAGAGGACTTAACCGCCACCGAGTCAAAAAACGAAGGAAACAAAACCGTTTCCCATTGAATAATAGTTCATTTAGTCCCTTCTCTCTGCAACATCACTCAAAAGATAAAAGGCCAGAACAGAAGACAACACAAGATTTTAGATGCAAAACAACAACAACAAAAGTCAAGTAAGAAGCAAAACTGGAAAATTCATAAAATGGAAAACATAGAAATTACAGCTTATATCAACGATAAAACACATTTTTTTCCCCCCGGGGTTCCAGTGACCTCTCTCTTTAACGCCCCAGATCAGCCCCGCACTGAGAGCTCGCCGAAGAGATAAATTATAATCGCCTCGGCCTTTTCCATGCCGCCTTCAAAAGAGACCATTACATCACCGCAGCCTGCTTTGCTCACGCATCAGCAATTTTCACTTTCTAATGTTACGAGGGCTGCCAGGGCTGCACTACAATGAAGGGCTTTTCCCGCTAACTCCCTCCCCGAGGTCCGGGTCTGACTGAGCCGCCGCAGAGTAAACACATCCACACAGCTAGAAGAAGCTATTCAGACAGGTCTCCATTCAAGTCATCTAATGATCCAGTTTTCTCCTGAGTTCAAACTCTTCCTCAATTGGCAAACGTATAAGATCCATTTGTAACGGTCTCCCAGAATTTCCAGAGGCAACGACAATAACTACCGCATAAAATCGATGACAAAAACAACAACCACGACAAAAATCAAGACTAAAATTTCCTTTCAATTCATCCCTTTAGTTCCATTGTCATTAAGACGGTGACTCCATTCATTTTTTTTTTCATTGGAAAAGATAATTTTAAAAAACAAGAAAAGAAGTCACAGGAAAGTCACTTCTGCAGGAACTGAAACTGGTCCTCTCTTTAAACTGGTTTCTCAATCTCTTGTAAGGCAGGGGAGAGAAAGTGCTTTTTTTTGGGGGGTCTTGCTATCCTACAGCAGCACATTTCGCCTGCCGCCACAACATGTGACCCCGGCCATACCAGAACCAACTGGGGCTGGAGCAATGAAGAAGAGCGGAAGGGGCTGGGGTCAAGGGTCAAGGGTCAAGGATTGGGAAAGATTAGAAGAAATTTTAAAAGCCTGCTATTAGTAGTTTGCTGTGAATTGGTGACCTCTCCCACACCTAGGTGTTGTGTTGTGCTGTCCGGATGCCTGGAAGCTCGACGCAGCCAATTAATGATCTGTGTAGGAAGTAGGAGGGGCAGAGACAAGCAGTGCGTGGCTGGACCCGGGAGGTTATTTTCCTGACAGCCCAGGCCCTGTGAAACCTCCCGTGGGTCTGTGGGCGTGATGTTCTGGGAGGAAAGAGAGAGAGAGAGAGAGAGTGGGCGGCTTGCTGGCTCAGCACATGAGAAGGGACTCGTCATCATCCCCTTCCCTCCCGGAGGGCGGCTCCCGGCGTTCCCGAATTGGCAATTCCACAGAATGGCACATCTGATCAGGTTTCCGTCTCACTGAGGACCCCTGGTCCAGGGACAGGGTAGGGGCATGTCCTTCAGGGGGGGTGGAGGAGGGCGCTCGGGGGTCTGCCCGCGGGCACATGCCCAGGGGAGTGTACCTACGCAGGGCCAGATTAGCAGCCAGCTTCTGCACCAGCTTTCGGGAGGCCCTGCGGTTGTAAGCGTCGCATGGGTTCTCGGGCACGGCGCTCTGCTGTCTGCTGGGGCCTGGCACGTCCGTCCGTCCTGAGGGCGTGCAGCCGGCGTGAGAGGCCCCGCCCTCCTGCACCTCAGGAGAGACCACTCCTGACACCTCCTCCTCCTCCTCGTCCTCCTCATCCTCCTGACTGTCTGAAGCAGAGAGGGGTGAGGAAGGAGAGGGCGGGGATAGCGGGGTGGGCGGGGACAGAGGGGTGGGCGGGGACTCTGTGCGGGGTTGGCGAAGGGCCTCTGCGTTCGCCTGCAGGGCCAGTCCCAGGGCCGCCGAGGAGCAGGGAGAGGGGGTCAGCCCCGTGCCACTCCCAGCTCCGCCCACGGCCTGGTAGCTGTGCGAGCGAGTCAGGGAGGCGTGGGCACCCCCGGGCGGCGTGAGCAGCGGGATCTGACCCCGGAGCCGGGTCCCGCGGTGGAAGAGGCGGCTCCACAGGCGTCCTAGGCGACGGCGGGATGAGGCCCGGCGGGTTGAGTGGCGGCGGATCTGCCTGCGCATGGCGGTACGGATGTTCTGCAGCATGGAGGCCTGGAGAATAAGGGAGAACCAACATGTACAAGCTGGCCTCAGACAGACACAGCTCATCCATCAACACCAGGGCCGAGCGCACACATCACAACCCCAGCCACCATTTGGCTCTTTTACGTACCCTTGTTAGCTTGCAACATGTCTGCCATGCTTATATTGGTGCAACTTTGCCCATGCACACTGAATATCGATATCAGCAGTACACTTTTAGATTGCGTAGCGCAGAGCTGTGAGCGGACAAGACTGGTTTGCCATTTTTTCCCACCCCCAAAATAATGTCAAATAGGTTCCACAAGCAGCCAACAGCCAACGAAAAGACTACTTCCAATCGCAAAAAATAAATAAGTAAATAAATAAAATTTAAAAGCGCAGGAAAAAGCAGCGTATGAGATGTGGCATCAGAAAGATCACATGCGGCAGGAGTGAGCGGTAGGAGTGAGCGGTAGGAGTGAGCGGGAGGAGTGAGCAGTAGGAGTGAGCGGGAGGCCAGAACATGCCGTGACATGCAGAACTCAAAAGAAATGAGGAGGAATGAAGAAATACGGACGAGGGTTTATTTAACCTGTCCTCAGACAGCTACCGCTACACACAACAGAAGGACAGGAGCTGGAGAGAAATAGCCGGGCAGCTTGAGAGAGACATTTGGTGACATTGTGTTAAGCAAACGCTTCACAGTCTCACGAGGCGACATCAGTGGCTAGTGGGCGGCACATTATGGCCTGAAAAGCATGGAGGTGGTGACGCACACTTCGAGCCCCCACAGGTCAGACCTTATGTGGAGTGTCAACCAAGACGCTCTGCTGGGTCACAGATTAAGCAGCATGTTGTTAAATCTTTAAATTACGGAACAGCTCAAAATCTACAACAAAAATAATATCTACAAGAGAAAAAATTTAATGCACAAGCAGAAGTGTTTACACAGGAAATATTTCAATACTATTTCTATACCGTCATAATGTTTCTATATATAGATATTCACAGTATAGTTCGCCAGTTCTTTGCACATTTTTATTAGTATGCACAAGCAGCCGTGGATATCAAGCAGCAGTGGAGTACATCAGCTGCATACAGTTACGTTGCTTCGCTTGCTTGACTGGTTTCCAAGGACAAGCGACTGGCATTGCTGCACTGTAATTCTCCACTCAGCGTAATGAGCGTTATTCCTAAAGCTCTGAACTACAGCCACTGAGCACATTAATTCAATCGCTGTAACGGCACCAACAACAGCTTCAGCGTAGCGATACTCTTCCCGTGCCGTTTCTTTATATGACGCTGGCTACGACAAGCGTGACATGGCGTGCAATATAAAACGCTCTAATAAAAGACTGAATTCATTTGAATTGACAGTTAGACCCACTGCAGGGATCGGAACAGATAAAAACCCTAGTCTACAGACTGCTGAGAAAACAGCAGTCAAGGCAATCTGGCTGATAAAAAGTCTCCTTCAAGACAACTTGCTTAAGAACTTCAACATGAGTCACACTGCATAATGTAATAACTTGGATGTGGATTTCTCCAAATTCATGATAGCAACTTAAAACAATTAAGGGACATCCTTGTCTTAGGATGTCGGTCAACGCTTCTGACTCACTATTCCTGGAGTACAAACCATTAGCCTCTGGCCATTGATATCAAATGCCTTGAATGAGAACAATGACGGCACTTGCATCTTTTATACCGAAGAGTATCAAACTCATCAACAAATGTCCTGATTGAATATTATTGTATTATCTATTGTTATATTGGCTATATGCTTTATAATACACAATCCATTTTTATACTTCTAGGGCAATGTTGAATTGGCAGGTCTTAATTTATGGTCAATATTCAATCAGCATTAGCCCTGAACTTTTTATAGGCATTTTAGCAGACGCTCTTTGACTTACACAGCATTTATTTTGCATTTATACATAGTATCCATTTATACAGCTGGATATATACTGAAGCAATGCAGGTGAAGTACCTTGCTCAAGGGTACAACGGCAGTGTCCGACCTGGGAATCGAACCGGCAACCTTTCGATTACAAACCCAGTTCCTTAACCATTATACCACACTGCCGCCACAACTTTGACTTGCAGGTTAACGTAAGCGTTACAATTTCTCTCCACAAACTTGGTCCTTGGAAGTGATCGCTGAATGCACCAAACTTGTTTGAGAAAATGTTTCATATTTTTAATTGTTAAGGTTAATTTTCAAAGTTACAGGAAAAGGTTTGGGTGTCTCGATGGCGTAGCCTGTAGAGCGCCGTCAACACGCTCGTTGTGAGCGCGACGTAAGCGGTTCCAATCTGGCCGCGCGCGACCTTCGTCACATCTCTCCCTCCACACTATGCTGCCCAATAAAGTTTTAAAAGCCCTTTAAAAAAGTCGATTGAATCCTGGCCTATGTTCTTATGTTCATGTTCTTTCGCAAAAACAAATTCCCTTCACGACTATAAAGGTTTAATTCATTCAATGCTGTAGGACAGCTGGCATGACAAGAGACATAAGGCCAGAAGGCTACTTGCTTCTTTTAATCAACCTACCAAATATTTCCCTCAAACTATTTTTGATCATTCTGTTCAGTGATTGCGGTCCTTTGCTCGCTTAATATACTTTGATGAAAAAAACAGAAAAACTATCTGAAAAAGGCAGGAATAAGTATGTGAGCAAGCGAAGGACACTCTTTGTTGATGGAATTTTAATGTAAAACACTATTAATAACTGAATACATAAAATACATTGTTACATGACTAGTATCATGGCGTCATGCTAACTGATGCCATGCTGAGGGATAAATGAACATCTATGAAAACCTACATGTAATTGTATCTCCAAGAATTCAAAAAGAGAGGAAAAATCAAATAAATTCTCAGTCGTCACTGTACAAAACTTAGTAAGACCGATTAAGCATTTGACGGGATAGTGGGATAAACCAATTTCAAAAACCACAATCGTCATAACAATAGATCATTAAAACCTAATTTATTTGAAAGGCTAGTCAATTAGTTAACGAGTTCAGTCCACACTTATTAATATTATCCCATTATTAATGAGTACAGCTAAATTATGTCAAATACAATGCAGGTTTAGCCATATTTGTCTTTTCCTGAATCAAACAGAATTCACAGAGAGCAAGTTGGACTTGGGCAGAAAGCTGCTAAATAAACAGCATTGGTTATATCTGCAGAATTATCGTGGTATTAAATGAATGCTCGCTGTTTCCGCCATTTCCTTAGGTACATACAGTGCCATGAAAACGTTTTTGCCCCCTTCCTGATTTCCTCTAGTGTTGCATATTTCCTGGGTCACAGACATCAGAAAGTCCTGGCATGCAAAGGATATGCGACCAAATATTAAAAATGATTACTTTATTCTACATCGGCTGCAATTAAGTGTAAGGGGGCAATGACTTTTTCACGGAAATGGGTGTTGGGATTTTTTGTTCATTAAATAAATTAAATAAGTAAAAAACAAATGTGTCATTTGTTCACTGAGGTTCCCTAAAATCAATATTATATTTTGTCTAAACATCTGAAAACATCCAGCGCGAGACGTATGCAACAATAGAGGAAATCAGGAAGGGGGCAAAAACTTTTCACGCCACTGTATTCTTTTAAAGTGTGAATACATCTCAAAATAAGTGCTTTAACGGCCATGGTCCTCCATACAGGCCCTGATAAAACACCTTCTGTGGGAACATTAAAACCCTGTCGTGCATGCACTGGGAGAGCATTAAAAAAAGAACACAAGTTTCCCCTGTTGTTGCAGTGGATGAAATAAAGCAATCAATTCACTGTAATACCCTTCATGTAAACCATGAGTAATGTGTCAGAATAACTAAATATAGACTCCTCCTTGAGTCTAGAAGAGATTTGAGACATGAACTACCTTCCGCCTCTCAGTGGGAGGCTTATAGAGGCCGAGACAGCGGCGAGCAGGGAACACAGGTGTGAAAAGTCTATCTGCCCCAGAACGTATTATTTATTCATCCCCACCGAAGCGTCTGGATATTTCTAAGCAGTAGGAAGAACTAGGGCTTGGGAACCTAAAGGGACACGTTCAAATCCCTGCGCGTGTTTTTTGATGGATGAGGGCCGAGGAGCGATTCGATGGGCTCGCCCAGCCTCTTCCGCTCATTTTTATAACAAGGCAGCATGCGGTCAGAAGACGAGAGAGGTTTTGCTGGGATTGCATACAGCGCACGTGACGCAACAACTATTGCGTCAATTAAAGTGTGAATGGAAAAGGCCGTGCATATTCTATTCTGCGTTCACGCCAAATGCAAACAATTATTTACAAAGCATTATTATTTTATTATGGATTTGCAGTGATGGTGATGACGACCTTTAATTTTAACAATTCATAAAGTTATGGGATACCAGGCGGTCCATCCGGATTAGACACTGTAACGGTACGCCCCAATACCAAAACCAGACCAGGCCCCCGGTAACAGTGGCCCCCGGTAACAGTGGCCCACAGCCCAGGAAAGCAGTGCGTAACTACACACAGTGTCACCCAGGGTAGAACGGACCGAGCCGGCGGGGTCGGTACGCACACTAGCGCAAAAACAAATCTCACCTTACTGATAGTTTACAGGTGCTGCAGAGCACAGTGGGAGAACGGTACGAGACAGCAGAGACAGTTCACCTGTGAGGGGTTGTAGACGGGGAAATCCTCCACGGGTGGGATGAGGCCTTGGGCAATGAGTTGACCGTAGGAGGGCGGGGCCTCTCGCCTCACAAACTCCGCCTCCAGCCGGGTCATCTGGGTTTCAAACGCCCTGTGGTGAGAGACAGACAAACTAAGAGGATATAAAAGAAAACTTCTGATGATTGTCAAACATTGTCACAGCTTTTTCAGGGCTACGGATAATCATGTGTTTTTAACCTCAACCTGACGGCTCTCACACAACATGACAAAAATGATTACGAACCTTTTTAAAAATAAATAAATAATATTATGTTATTATTTTCACTTGGATGCCAAAGATTATAGCGAAATTGGATAACTTTCATTCCATACTGAAGTACATTCCAACTCAACAAAGCAAGCAAGATATAAAAAAATATATATATATATACATATAGGCCAAGGCCTTGCCATTCATCAGCCAGGGCAATGCAGCCCACGACCAAAAGCCCTCTCCATTCCAGATAACAGCTCCCATTTCAAATTTAGAGATCAAGCCAATATTGCTGTTTGAATCATGACAGGTCCGCGCGGCAGAATGGAATTATCCAGGGCGAGCGGTAATGCAGCCCCTCAATCTATCCCGCTCTCTCAGCGTCTACGGTCGCCTGCTGGGGGGGTCCGACCCAGCGGCTTCAACAGGGAGCCAATTCAGAAACGTCTGATTTGGTTACGCTGAGGATGGATTACCGCGGCCTGAGCTCCCATAATCCCACAACAACACGACGCCAACAAAGCCGTCGAAGGCGGCAGTGATTCTGGAGCGGAGGAGGCAGGCAGGGAAGCGCGGGTTGTTGCTCGGCCGCGCGCACGGAGTGGTGAGGAGGGTGAGAGGAGGAGGAGGAGGAGGAGGAGGGGAGCGTGGGGGGAGGGGGCTCACCTGTACTCGCGGGTGCGGAGGGAGTAGAGCTTGAAGGCGCATCCCAGCGCGATGACCAGCAGCAGGCCGCACACCAGGCTGCCGATGAGGGCAGCCGTGATGACCTTGCGGGGCACCGCCACCAGGCAGTCGTGCTCGTCGCTCCCATCCTGGCAGTCCTCCTGCCCGTCGCAGCGCCACGTCTCGAAGATGCACAGGTTGGTGCCGCAGTGGAAGTTTCCCGGCTGGCAGTTGAAGCAGTTCTTCTCATCGGAGCCCTCCGGGCACTTCTTCTGGTTGTTGCAGCGCTCCGAGGCGGGGTAGCAGGCCCCGCTGGCGCCCTCGCAGGGGTACTCCCCCGCCTGGCACACGGGGCAGTCCTCCTCGTCCTTGCCCGACGGGCAGTGCCAGTAGCCGTCGCAGCGCTGGCGTTCGGAGAAGCAGCCCTGATCGCTTCCGCAGGGCCGCTCGCCCGGGAAGCAGTAGCCCTTCACCTGGTAGGTGGCGTTGAAGCCGTGCCCGGCGCCCCGGGGCTTGGCGTGATACAGCACGGTCATCTGACCGCGGCTGGACTCCACCAGCGCGGGACGGCGGTTGTTGCGGTGGGTGAAGGTCTGCAGGAGGCGCTCGCCGCGCTCGCCGAGGCCGTCGTACACGCGCACCGAGTCGCTGGGCCCCAGCTGCAGGTCCAGCTGCAGAACGATGCGTTTGGGGTCCTGCGTGTCCAGGAACCAGGAGCAGCGCAGGTCCGCCACGCTGCGGTTGGGCCGGAAGAAGTCGGGCGAGGCGAAGGAGCCGTAGAAGTTGGCCAGGCGCTTGCCGCAGGACGTGTCGGGGCACCCTGCCTCGTCGGAGCCGTTGGCACAGTCGCGGGAGCCGTCGCACCGCAGCGTGTTGGGCAGGCACTGGGTGGACTGGGCCTGGGTGCATTGGAAGGTGGCGGGCGGGCAGAGGCTGGGCCTGGCCTCGGTGGGCGGGGGGGCGCAGCTCTTTTCGTCAGTGCTGTCGCCACACTCGTCCAGACCGTTGCACCTCCAGGCCCTGGGCAGGCACTTCCCATTCCCGCACAGGAACTCCTCGTTCTGACAGCTGCTCTGACCCAGTCTGCCTGCACGGAGAACACAACAAACCCTTCACACACTCCACACACCGACCAGAACAGCGGGACCCTGCCATTATGTACAGACAAAGCAAATGCCAAAATGTCACGCCTTTTGGGAATTAGCACTCAAATTGTTGCACATTAAACTTCTGTCAATTGCTTAGCCATTTCACATTTAACCTTTAGGCATTTACCAACATCAACATGGATCCATTGCTGCTAAATGGCTACAATAATTTTTAAAAGACAAAACTACATCACCTACAGAATGTGCCGGCCATTTTCTTGACTTAGTCCATTCTGGCTCTCAACAAAAATCTTGCAAACACTGATCTGAGCCTTCAAACAAAAACAACACCTGATATCTGTGTGTGAGAAATGTGGCTCCCGTTTGCCAGTGTTGTATAGCGATTGGGGTGATGTTTACCCTCCAGCGTGTTCCAGAGGTGACCGAGAACGTGCTTTCAATGGGTCATGCTGAGTTCAGAAGAAGCACAACAGCACCTGCTGTCTGTTCTAAGTAATTGGAAACAATTCCCCATCCAGGATGCAACAAGACCACAAGGACTGTCAACATCATCGATTATCAACTGTTGTGCCCCTCGGATAGATCTAACCCTTCCGATTCCGTCAAGCCCCGAACAGCTTCGGGAATACATACAGATAAGGCCAATGATTTTATCACATACAGAAAAAGGAGGCAAGCTTTGCCTATCGTTCTTTTGCCCAGCTTTATCGATCTTACAAAGTGCCCGACAACTTCCCATTGAAACAACGTCCCATTGACTCTTTTTTTTGTTGTTGTGTTTGTGTTTGTTTTCTGTGGCACATCTTAATGAGTATTTAGTGCATAATGACGCCCAATCTGTTATTTAATCTTCATTCAATGCAAGTAATTGGATTTGATGCACTTAAAAACAGCTCGAGCCTTTTCACTGGTGCCTGTGAATATGATGGGGAATAAAACACACAAACACAACAGAGAAACAGCAGTGACAGTAAACATGTAGCTGCACTCTCCACTGCAAAAGAATGGAAGAAGCACTGCACAGCAGTGACAGTAAACATGTAGCTGCACTCTCCACTGCAATAGAATGGAAGAAGCACTGCATTGACCCTGGACCACTCCAGCTTAGACCATCAATCCCTACGCCGATCCCCCAAACACACACGCGCGCAACCACACACACACGCACAACCACACACACATACTCACGCAACCATAAACACAACACACACACACACACACAAAAGCCCACACACACAGCAAAGCCATTGGCTGCTACCTGAACAGAAATTCTTAATTGCAGTGACTACTGTTTTCAAGAAATGGGGTTCCCAAATTCCCAAATTCACTCATTCAATATAATGAACCGTCATCTTTTTTTTAATGTTGGCAGTTTTAATGTCTAATGAGATGAATTTACCCTCTTAATACCACATTAGGTCTGATTCATGTTACAAAGAATGAATAATCCATATTCATTTCAGGACTTTAAATCAGTTAGGTCAGCTATCATATAACTAATGTTTTAATTTTCTGAAATGTTCCCTGCTAAGTGATTCCTTTTCAAAAACCGTACATTTAAACATTTTAACTGCCAATTTGTCGACAGGCCAACCTCTGAAATTGTCAAGTCCAAAATTCTGGTTGCAAATTGGCTATGAGGCAGCTACTTTGATTGTGTTAGAATCTGAAGAAAAAATGATGGAACTTAACCAAGAGATTAGCCAGCATAAAAACACTTGGGTGTACCCCAGGACGAAGTTTGGGAACCACTGATATGGGTACGCAGCAGGGATTGTGTGTCTGTGCGTGTGTGTGTCTGTGCATGTGTGTGTCTGTGCGTGTGTGTGCCTGTGCGTGTATGTGCCTGTGCGTGCCTGTGCTGTGTGTGTGTCTGTGCTGTGCGTGTGTCTGTGCTGTGCGTGTGTCTGTGCTGTGCGTGTGTCTGTGCGTGTGTCTGTGCGTGTGTCTGTGCGTGTGTCTGTGCGTGTGTCTGTGCGTGTGTCTGTGTCTGTCTGTGTCTGTCTGTGTCTGTCTGTGTCTGTCTGTCTGTGTCTGTCTGTGTCTGTTTGTGTCTGTGCAGATGATTGTAAGTGACCTCACCCCGGATGTAGGACAGACGGAAGCCCTGGGCCTGCTCGGAGCTGT
The DNA here is from genome assembly GCA_022702515.1 of Ilyophis sp. 1 JC-2022. Classification (NCBI taxonomy): domain Eukaryota; kingdom Metazoa; phylum Chordata; class Actinopteri; order Anguilliformes; family Synaphobranchidae; genus Ilyophis; species Ilyophis sp. 1 JC-2022. The sequence goes on from CM040399.1 coordinate 5,523,329, forward strand.
TGGCCTGGGAGTGGAAGTGGAGCCAGACCCTGCCGCGGGTGGAGATGAACGGTGGGGGCAGGAGGGAGCCACACACCCGGTACTCCTCCCTCCACGTTGGCCCGAGCATCAGCCAGTCACCCCAACACTTCCCAGACTCCTCCAGGTCAAAGTTTCGGAAACTGCGGGGAGTAGAGAATGCAACAGGTTAACCGTGCTCCAGGAAAGCAACTGCAAACACATCCAACGGACATCACATCTATTTATAATTATTCCAATTAAAATTCCTGATTTTCATAAAACTCACACAATACTCAATGACAACAATATCTACAAATTACTTTACAACAGTTTTTGTCAGGCAGAAGACCAATCACTGGATCTCAGGGAATTTTGATAAAAACAAACCCTCAGGAACATGGACTTCATTACATCATTCATTACACTTCATTACAACTCCTGCCCTCCAAAATGATCAAAGGCAAGGGCACTCCCCCTTAAACTCCCCCATAACTCCCCCTTAACTCCCCTTTAACTCCCCCATAACTCCCCCATAACTCCCCCATAGCCAACTGTGTGCAGGGAGGACATGGACTTAGAAATAAGTGCTTGAGGGCCAAATCAATCTTGCCTACTATGAACGTATAATTATCAATATATTGATATACGAACATTCCTAGGTGGGGCACTGCCATAGCACCCTTGAACAAAGCCTGAATTGCTTCAGTAAATATCCGGCCGTAAAAAACAAATTGCATTTCTTAAAAATAAAAATAACCTGTGCGATTCACTCTGGATGAGAGAGGCTGTTAAACACTTATAATAATATAAAATATAATTATAAAGTGTAAAACGGGCCTTTGCAAAAGCGGCAGTACTGGACTCAACTGCACAATAACGTTAGGAAATGAGCCCCTGAACACACTAAAGCCAGACCAACGCTTCCGACAGCCGGGGAAACGCAGGGAAATTAAAAAGCCTGCTCTCAAAACCCAAAGTGAATCTAACCTGATAAGACTACAGCCAGGCAAACAAAATGTTAATCTGCTTTGCTCATAAAATCATCTTTGTGACTCAACAATGTTGGCAGAGCTGTATGCTGCCTGAGTAGAATGTGCAAGTCCTGCATGTTTCTAGTCCAAGTCTAAAAACTGCAGTTATTATATACACTGCTCAAAAAAAATGAAGGGAACACTTAATCATCACAGTATAACACCAAGTCAATTAAACCAAACGGTCATGCTGGATGATGTTGCAGGCAGCATAACATTCGCCACGGCGTCTCCAGACTCCAGACTCTTTCTGTCACATGTGCTCAGTGTGAACCTGCTCTCATCTGTGAAGAGAACCAACCCCAATGGTGATCCTGCCAATTCTGGTGTTCTCTGGCAAAAGCCAATCGAGCTGCACGGTGCTGGGCTGTGAGCACAGGATGTTGGGCCCTTATGGAGTCTTGTTTCTGACAGTTTGGTCAGAAACATGCACACGAGTAGCCCGCTGGAGGTCATTTTGTAGGGCTCTGGCAGTACTCCTCCTGTTCCTCCTCGCACAAAGGAGCAGATACCGGTCCTGCCGCTGGGTTGTTGCCCTTCTACGGCCCTGTCCAAGTCTCCTCGTGTAATGGCCCGTCTCCCGGTATATCCACCACAATCTTGAGACTGTGCTGGGAGATACAGCAAACCTTCTTGCGACGGCACGTATGGATGTGCCATCCTGGAGAATCTGGACTACCTGTGCAACCTGAATGGGCTGCAGGTACCGCCTCATGCTACCAGTAGTGACAAGGGCACTAGCAAAATGCAAAACTAGAGAAAAATCAGTCAGGAAGGATAAGGAGAGAGAAAAGGTCTGTGACCACCACCTGCAAAACCATTTACTTTTTGGGGGTTGTCTTGCTGTTGCCTCTCCTGTCCATCTGTTGTCACTTTAATTTGCACCAAAGCAGGTGAAATTGATTCACAATCAGTTATGCTTCCTAACTGGACAGATCAAGTTTAATTGACTTGGTGTTATACTGTGTTAATTAAGTGTTCCCTTAATTTCTTTGAGCAGTGTAGTTATTCCACATCTATGGTCGTACGTTGGGCATCCCAGTGTACCACCATAGATGTGAAAAGGCTCACTAGATCTACTTACACACCTCCAGCAGCAAGCTGCTGTTTTCACAACACCCTCTTATCCAGACATCCGAGAAGGTTGGCTAGTGTGACGGCTCAAAACTGAACCTCACCGTGCAGAGAAACAGAAAACGGCTCTTTTTGGGAATCTTGTAGTCATAACACACCGGTGTTATGAGCTTTGTCCTGTTTGTAATACGGATATATTTATTCATTATTGGTGATGATGACTGAATTGTTATTCGTCATTCATATTTTTTACCACAAGTCAAACTGTATTTGACCATTTTCAACAGTTTTTTTTTCCCTTTACAGTTTGAAATGCATCCAATCAAAGCACACCGTCAAAGTTCCAGCTCACCAGCTGCGCTGCACTGTTGCTCATTAACAGACATGTGTTATCTACACTGAATCATCCATGTACATCCTGCCCTAAAACCCAGTGCAGCGACTGTTCATCTCCACCATGGCTCGAGACTAGCTTGCGTGTCTTTCGACAGTCCAATTCACCCAAGTTACTGCTTGATGTGATGTATTAAGTGCGAGTGTGAATTCATTTCAAGTACGAATTTTAATGATGGGGGCAGGGGGAGGGCGGAAAAGACTAGACTTAGTTCAGCACTTAGCGGCAGGCATAAAATGACTTTCTTCTCTTTTCACCGTCAAAACAGGAGGCTCGCTAGCTCTGGCTTTGACAGGGATAATTCCCCGCCCATTTCAGCTGAAAGGGACCATGAAGGAACATTCCGGTCTCTCTGGAAATGCAGGAAATGGAAAAGGTCGTGCCCAAAAGCCGCAGTGGCTTCCCAAGCACTTCACACAGGGAATGCTGGCTGACGTGCTGCATGTACTTAAATAATCACGTGAGTACAAAGGATCATAATTAGGCACTGCAGGACATTAGAAAGAAAGAAGAGAGGGCCACAATAAGGACACCAATGGACGACCCCACAAATGTCCATTTCTGCAATCTAACTGTTCCACTATGTAGTGAAAAATACACACCAGCAACTCTGCACAAACTTCCATTACCCTCTGTTAAATAACCCTTGGCACAAAATGGGTCCTTGGTGGCTCGAACAGATTAGAGGCCAACAGGTCTAACTAGGGCTTGTCATAGAAAGCCATATATGCCATAAGTGTGAGGGACACACAGTGAACCCGCGGGTCACAGCCTCAGTGTTATATTGTGATAAAATTATGCCACTGTATACAGTTTGAATGCACTTTAGTGGTAATTGTCCCGTGAGAAGTTTACTGTGAGATATGAGCAATTTGCATGTATAAAAGCATGCAGGTAACTTTCAAAGAGGAATTTCCCATTCTCCCGCCGAAATCATTATTTAACATGTTGGGTCTCAATTTAAGGCTGCCGTATCCATTTAATTTGTTGGGCCTCAATTTAAGGCTGCCGTATCCATTTCATTTGTTGGGCCTCAATTTAAGGCTGCCGTATCCATTTCATTTTTAATGTGTGTCACAACAAAGCAATTATGTCACCCAGAAAGAACACTCCGACTCCGACTCCGACTCCGACTCCGACTCCTACTCCTACTCCTACTCCTACTCCTACTCCTACTCCCCCCACCTTGCCCCGCCCCGCCCCACAGAGAATGGATACAGGGAATTTAGCGGAAGCTCCAATTCAGTTAAAACTAGACAGAGATCTAAAAGTTGAAGATATGTCTTGGCCTACTTATTGTGATTGTGACTGCAGAAATATAAGGAAAACAACATTGGTTATTATGTCACAATAAACAGATTCAAAATGCAGTATCACTGTATCCAAAACATCACTTCAAGTTGAGTTTTGCAGATGTACAGACAGCTTTTGTTTTGGCACGTGAAGAAAAAAACGAGGAAAAAAAAAACCAGATCACACCCGTTATTCCGAGTGCATGAGGGAGCATACCGAATCGGGAATTTTGGGTGGAGATTAGCTTGACACACCAGCCCCGCTCCAACTTCTCGGGAGGGGGCGGCAATCTCTGAAAAAAGAGCCCTCAGGCTGAGAGAACGACTACCTCACTCGCAACATTAGACTAATCTTTCCTCTCAAGCAGGGGGTAACGTGCACAGATTATCACGACGGGCGAAACAGGCCCGGTGTTTATTATCGAGACCTCCGTGGGGAGAGTCTGTGATGAATTAACGCAATTGAGAGAAACTCCCTGGTTCACAAGAAGAAAAATCAACCGCAGCAGATCCATTTACCCTCCTCCGTAATCACCTGCCAGGTGCACACCCGCCCCGCAGGGGAACGCCATTCGCCCCATGGATAGGAATCAATCCGGTGAAACCGCACACAGAACACACAGGACTCTGTTCTACCATCAAGACTCTCTGAGCTTCCGTTCTTAGTCCAAGCCTATATTTAATATTTATTTTACTAAAGTACTAATCTGTATTGATGGTATTGTACAACAGTGCCTGCAGTTTTACTCTCCAGCTAAAAGAAAGCTATAATCAGCGCAGATCCTGAGGCACTGTAGAGGTGCTGTATAGGCACTGTATAGGTGCTGTATAGGCACTGTATAGGCACTGTATAGGTGCTGAGGCCGTTGCTCACTGCTCCTGCAGAGATAAGGGGTCCCATTATGAAATTCCTGACTGGCGGCGAGTCCACTTGCTAGAATTACTCAGAACTCAGAGTGAGAATGAGGGGCGAAGCGCTATCAGATGTCAGCGTATCACACACACACACACACACACAGACACAGACACACACACACACACACACACACTTACACACACACACACACACACACACACTTACACACACACACACACACAAACACACACACACACATACACACACACACACACACCGCTACATACGGTCTAAAAAGGGTAAAGCTTAACTGTGGCTGTGGGAGGCTAAATCTAATCATATCTGATCAGATAAAGAACAAAAAAAACGAGGCAAATAGCAGCTCCAAGCTGAGGCAGTCATGGAATGAGAATAAAGCAAGGTACGAACGAAAGGAGGAATTTTCCACTCGCCACAAATTAATCCCAGCCCTGTAAGACGCCGCTCCAATTTCCTTTTTTGGCAAAAAAGGCCTCGGTTTCTATGTAAAGGCCAATGGTTTTAACCCATTTATGATGCAGCTTAAATAAGAGCTCTTCAGCGGTCTTACTTTAAAAGGCGCCATAATCAGTAAACATCACCGTGGAGCAGATTTTTCAAAGGCATAGCAGGTGTGACTGATTAAGTGGGAAAGGGTACCTTGGACTGTGATCTGGGCCAAACTGACATTTCTTTATCAAATCTTCTGAATTTAATTGTTTTTCGCACGCGTAACGGGAGCTAAAACAATGGCAGTTATGGACAGACCTCCCCGCCGATGACTCTTATCATCATCTCCCACCGTGTGAGCAGACGCCGTGCCCGTCTGCATGCTGACGGTGTAGGTCTTCGTGGTCTTTTGGACTGCGCGGACAGCGGGACGCCGGACTGCTCCTTATGTTCTGCGCACTCATTAAAATGCAGGAGCGTCATCGAGTCAGAAGCTTCAATCACTCCTGTCAATCCCAGGCAGCCCCCACTCCCTCCGTTACAAAGCCCAACGCCACGCCGCCACGCCACGCCGCCTCCGTCTGGGGGACTCTATCACTCCCTCTGCTTCTTGCTTCGTTTGCTGCTCGCTCTTGCTGCCTTGACCACATGAAAATTTATAAGGCAAAAAATAAATAAATAAATATAAAAAAAATCTACAAAAAGCAGTGGCTAGAATGAGAAATCCAGCGGAGTCTTTTTATCTTGCGGTAGCCAGGGCCTACTCTCTGCAGTATCGATCGTCATAAATACTTGCCCGTCCTCTGAGCCACTCAGCAATGATCTCCATTCATTTCACTGTTGTAAGATTTTAGATACTCCCAGGCTTGGCTTTTAATTTGTTGGAGTTGTGCCATTGGAGAGTTCCTGCCGTTCCAGCAATGCGTTCCCTCCCTCCTCTGTAACTAGTCACATCTCAGTGCGGCCTAGCCGAGCTCACCACATCATCTTTGAGTCCACCTTCATTAGTAGGTTCATTTCAGCTTGCAGGGTCCCTGGGAGTGGACTAAAATGGTGTTGAGATCTGTGAAAGTTTAAGAGTTTAAGACAAGCCCCCGCTGGTCATTATCTATTTAATGCGGCAGCATTCCCAGAGACCACAAGACAAGACGATGGAAAACAAGAACGGCTTTCAAGTGAAGACGCAGCTTAAGATCCGAACGGATGCAAGCAAAAGCAAATCTGCTTAGATTCAGGGTCTCTGAAGATGGCGGATTTTCCAAATTCCATCCTGCAGTAACGTGTCAATTAGAGGCTTGTTAGACGGCGAGAGCAAAGTTTCAGCCTGTCAGCTCCTCATAACTGCCTTATTGATTTGATTTTTGCCTTCACTGGCTGTCATCCGAGTATGTTCGAGTCAGACACCTAAAATACCCTTAGAGTCGGGCAGTTCTGCTATTCTCAAGAAAGCTTCACATTACTGGCAAGTTGGCAACAGATTTAATTCTTAAAGCTGGTAAAATAGATTAAAGCTGGTAATAAGGAATAAAAAAATTATAAACAAGGTGTGTCAGCACATGAGCATGAGTTATAAAATGTCCGCAATGTTATAAGCTTAATATTTTACCTAACTTTAGTGCCATTTTCTCCCTGAAATTACAAGGGTTCTTTACGCAACAATAAATATAATGTATTTGAAAAAGAAAAATTAACAAAACCAGAAGAGTTTTGTCAAGACTGATCCATAATGGCAACAGGCAAATTTAGATTCTACTGTCACAAGAGCCACTGTGCAGAAAATAAGAGCCACTTCTGCCAATACTGAGGCTAAAACATTGACGCACCATAAATGGAAAATATAGAAAAGTCAAACTATGCAAGTTGAAGTCAGATGAAAAGCGATATGAAGCGATCCACTCCAGATCTTTAAGAACCGACTCCCTGTCCAGCTAAACTGAATGTGAGACTGGACATTCTCACTCTGAAAGAATGGCTTAGAGCATGTCTGACCCAAGAAGCTACAGCATCACTGTGTGTGTGTGTGTGTGTGTGTGTTCATGTGTACATATATGTGTAGTGTGTGTGTGCATGAACACATGGCTGTGTGTGTGTGTGTATGTCTGAGTGAGAGTACATAAAAACACGGTTATGTGCGCGTGTGCTCACGCATGTTCATGTGCATGTCTGAGTGGTTGTGCATGCGTGTGTGCGCATGCGTGTCTGGGCTTCCGCCTTGGCCTTACATCAGGCTCCAACCTCACGGTATACGCATGCATGCAGCACGGCCTTCACCTGATAGTGATGACATCACCCTTATCGCCCTGGATGTCCCAGCTGCAGTTCATTCCTGGGGGGTAGTTCAGCGGCCAGGATGGGCTGTATATGACCCCCCTCCTTTCTGTATGCAGCTCCACCTTCCCACTGCAGGCAGCTGCACACACAAAACACACGTACACAATATCAGAGGCCGTCAGACACGGTCATCCTATAAAGACACGCACGCACGCACGCACGCACGCACGCACGCAGCTCCTACACATACACATGCTACGAGCACTAGACACATGAAACATATTGTAGCTCTGCAAGCATTTTATACTAATGTACATAACACAGCCATAAACACTCACTGCATGTGTATAGAGAAGATAATATGCGAACACTTGGTCCTGTTCCCTCATATGCTAGTGCTGCAAGGCACCTACAGCCCAATCAAAATTTCATGGACCCCCTCACCCTATCTTGAAGAGTTGACAGCCCCCTTGAGACACACTTGTCAAGAGCATTTCAGCCGGTGAAACTGCACTGGCAAAACTAATATGAAATATTCAGCAGATCCCCCCCCCCCCCCTGGAAGACCATCAAAGGGCGGTAACTGGAGATACTTGATTATCGCCATGAGACAGTAGAACCTGTGAGATCCTTTGACCACTGATGTGTAACTAGTGCATACACATGCAACTGACCTTTCACCCCATCCCTTTAACTGCCCCCCTAAGGCTTACCTACACCCCCCCCCCCCCCCCCCCAACCCCCCATCCCTCCTCTCATAGATTTCAGGAGAGAAGAGCAGGTGACACACCAGACCAAGATCCCTGCGCACCAGTGGGATCCGGCAGTGCGGGAAAGCAAAACGGGGTCAAGCCTTAGCCCCGCCATCGCAACATTTCTGTCTGTGGAGGAGGAGGCCTGCATTCACCAGTAGCCTGACACCTGATAGCACGTATCCCAGCATGCTACGCTCTCACGGGAGGGAGGCGAGTGCGCGTGCACGTGACCTTTGCGCGGCGGCGGCGGCAATGAAACGGCCTCGGCTGCCACAGTCCGACCCAGGAGAAATCAGGGCCTGGTCTCAAGACACAAACGACGACACATCCGACTGATTTTCTCCTTCTGGGGTTAAGTGCGGGTCTCACCCACTCAATCTGCAGCTCCCAGGCGGTTTGATAAACTCCGCTCTCCACAGGGGATTTGTGACAATAACGGATGGCACTGCGGCACAATAGGAGTACCAGCCTGACAAGGAAGTGTAGTACACGCGGGTTGTTCTACCCACAGGCAAAGAACGTAACCAGAAAGGCTCTGACTAAATAGTAAATAAATAATAGCACATCCCTAACCATGCAGCCTTTCACAAACTGACCTTTGACACCTATACAAAACAAGACAACAGGCCTCATCTTCCCCCAATGCCTGACTCGCCCTCAATCTCATAGTCAGTGTCCATTATATGACGAGGCCCCCGAGGTGGGACTTTAGGTCATGCTAAATACATACAGCACAAGAGATCTGATAACATTTGACAAAAATGAAATGATGGGATAATGTGATAATCTTATCTTGCACAATAAACGTTGACCTGTCATTAATGTTGTGCTCTCACCATTGCGTATTGTATCTAATAAATAAACGTCTTCGGCATAGCCTTCAGAGCGCTATCTATAAGTCCTTCATTACAACTTGCAAAAACTAGGCCTTTAAAAGTATTGATTTCAAAATGTGGTCAAGTTACAACTAACAATATTGCCTATCGTAGCTCACACTAAATAAACTAGCTCTATTCCAAAGCAATGCTATCCAAACTTTCCAAAATTATTTAATGCAACTTGGCCCTGTGTAATTACACTCCAGAAAGGATATGGAGCTTTGTTGGCAAATGTACAGGTTTTAAAATGTTAACTGCTGCTACAGATTTCTTTACAATTCACAAAGACATTTATATCAAGAAACATCACGTACAATAGAGAAAGGGGGGATGATTAATAAATGCAGATAAAAATGAGTAATATTTTTACTTAGAAAATAGCGTACATATAGCATTTTTACAAACGTATCCAGACATGTTTGTGGGTCAGATGATGGCAAATAAGTAATAGTACCAATTTTCTTACCATAATAATAGTTATGATATTTGCGAACAGAATTTTGTGAACACAAGGATATCTATGCTCTGTAGAACCACACATGTTTTGATAGAAATCCAAATATTCCAAATAAATAAATCAATAAATACATAATAATAATAATAATAATATAAATTCTGTGTTTTTCATAGACCTAAAGCAGTAGATGCAGACAATTGTTCAAACATGCCCTATATAGCAGGGGTGGACAACTCCACGCCTCGCGGGCCGGTGTGTATGCATGTTTTTACTGCCACCAGATACCACGGCTCAATCAGCTAATTAGTCATACACACAATCACAATTCGCTCGTAAATTACAGAACGATAAAACGCTACAATACACGCATACCGGCTCAAGAACATTCATCGGCTACTGTTCATATCGCGGATATGTAGATTAAAATATCAGATCATGTAAACGATTGGGCTAATTAAATAATTTTTAACTGGTGGCAGCAAAAACCTGCATACACACCGGCCCGCGAGGCTTGGAGTTACCCATCCCTGCCTTATAGTGTAGTCATTTTTCCGTTTAATTTCTAAGTGCAACACATCTGAATCAGAGTATTTCCACTATAAATTATTTTCATTTTGCAGTTTGATGTGGCACATACCTATTTCATTGACCACATTTTCTTGAGATGGTAAGATGAAGAAACACAGGGCCAAGTTGAATTAAATAATTTAGAAAAGATTGGATAGCAGTGCTTTGGAATAGAGCTAGTTTATTTAGTTTTTAATCAGATATCACTTATTTTTGGTAGATAATGACATGGAGAGAGACATGTATACAGAATACATACATTCCAAAGAAATGCATACGGACATTCGCGTAACCATAACGCCCTCTACTGACAAGAATGAGAACAGTTCTCCTATTACCGGTAACCCACAATTACATTAAAAGAGTTTGTAGATGAGCAGTTGCCCATTTAATGTGTAATGAAATACAATGAACAGCACGACCTGAGCTATGGATCATGAATAAGCATGTAAATTAATGAACCAAGTCTATATGGAGACATGCATGAACAATAGGCTAGACGCAAACACATTCTAGCTGAAAGAAAGACATACAGCCTAAATAGCCTAGTTAGTACAGCCTAAATAGTTTGCATAAGTAAAATAAGGAAATACAGTTTTAAAATAGGCCTTTTAGTATTCTATAGAAATACATTGAACGTTAGGCTATTCAATACTGTCTTGCTGGATGTGTAACTCCAAGCTTCCATGTCTGGGCTATGAGCTGGCGAGTTCATAAGCACAGCAGAATTCCTTCGCAATTTTTTTTTCCCGAAGAGTAGCCTAACATTGGCTGCGGAAAATGTTTTGGTACCTTGTACTCCGAGGATCGGGGTTCGCGCCCCGGTCCTGCCATTTTCCGAGCATGGCCGGCGCCCTGTGGAGCAGCAATTGGCGGCTGCTTCCGGGTGGGGGGAGGGCTCGGATGAGAATCGCTACGCAAAATAAGGCCCCGGGCGAGTTGGAATCACGGTCAGGAGCTTGGGGAGTCGCGCCCTGTAGAGGACGTGGCGGCCTCTTTCCTACTACCGGCTGACGGGGTTGTATAGTGGTGGTTCTCTAGCGGTTGCTACATGGGAGGAATTGAAGTAGAATAGGGGTTCAATTGGCTACTAAATTGGGAGAAAATGGGGAAAAATCAGAAACAAATTTTTTTTTTAAAAATAATAAAAAAATGTTTTGGTACCAGACCATGTAGCTAGGTTTATTTTAGTTTTCTGTAGTGCAATGGATGTATAAGTCATGTTGATTCACTTCGTAGTAGCCTAGCTTGTACCCGCTTCCGGACTAGCAGCTGAGTGACGTTTCTCTGGCAAAACTAACGTTGAACAAGCTTAACTGGACAACGCATATTTCCCAGGAATCTTAGCCAGAAAGAAAACAATAGATACTACTAAGAAAGTAGCATAGCAGAGATTATTATTATTATTATTATTATTATTATTATTAATAAAAGTGGCGGCACGGTGGTGCAGTGGTTAGCACTGTCGCCTTACAGCAAGAAGGTACCGAGTTCGAATCCCGGCCGAGGGCCTTTCTGTGTGGAGTTTGCATGTTCTCCCCGTGTCAGCGTGGGTTTTCTCCGGGTACTCCGGTTTCCTCCCACAGTCCAAAGACATGCAGGTTAGGCTAATTGGAGACTCTAAATTGCCCATAGGTATGAATGAGTGAGTGAGTGAATGGTGTGAGTGCTCTGTGATGGATTGGCGACCTGTCCAGGGTGTATTCCTGCCTCTCGCCCAATGCATGCTGGGATAGGCTCCAGCACCCCCCGTGACCCTGAATAGATACTACTAAGAAAGTAGCATACCAGAGATTATTCTTCTTCCCTGAATAGGAATAAGCGGGATGATGATGATGATGATAATTAAAAGTGTGTGCAGTAAGCTACATTGTCTGCAGAGTAGCGTAGACTAGAGCCATGATCGGAGGCTATTGTAATTTTTTTAAGTGACTAACCATGAAACACATGTTTGGGGAATTGGCGGTTTATAAATCCAATCTCTTAAGGGATTGCAGCTTATAGTAGGCTATCATCAATTCTTAATGTATTATCGTAAATTCTTAATTTTCTTAGTAGTTAATTTTATGGTGACATTGCATTGTGGGAAAAAAGGATAAACTGAACAGAGCTGAAGTGAAGAAATGAATGAAGACATAATAAAGAAATGTAAAAGGCGAGCGTTGAGGTTCGGTTTCCACGGTGAGTCAGTCACGACCGCAAGAGCACAGCCTAAGCTCCACACAGACACATTTTTTGTCGGCATTCGTGTGAGATGAAAACATGTACAGTTAACGCAATGGCACAGTTAACGCAATGTTAACCAGATGATATTCATTCGAGTTAGGCTAACGTTAGCCAGCTATTGATAGCTGAGCACTTTCTATGTTATATGAAAAACAATTTGATAACTGACCTTTGATAACGTTAACGTAACAAAATCAAAGTTGTCTAGAGTCGGTGTGTCGACACATAGCTAGCTAGATCTAACGTTATCCCGCTCAAGCTACATCTTAGCCGTCCTGCTAACGTTACTGTATGCATCTGCTTTTGGTAACGCTAACCCTCTTGCGCTATGGCAGTACCATGCACTGCACACTCGATTCGACCATACTCTCGCCTTACTTTATCGAACATACACTTCCCTGGCATTAAACTGTGCTGTAAGGTTTCCGAATTGATTGTCAGCTAGCTGAATCAATCCTTCCCAGCATGCTATTGATAGCGTGGCCGACTGCAGTGGATTTTTCCCCGGTGTCGCGGGAGACGCACCATCGTTGTGCTTTTATCATACTTTTTTCTAAATTACGCAAATTCGGGGATATGGCCTGGTAGGTAGCGTGTACTTGTTTGGAGGTTAAAAGCTGGTGTGACATCTCACATTGCTTATATTAAGGACTTTGTAAATGCCTATACACTTCCTGGTAAATCCAGTCTCGAGGTAACTATGGTAACTATCTGCCTGACAGTTCTCATTGATACACCCACTTGTAGAATGGGAAATTTGGGCAGATAAAAATAAGTTTTATAGTACTTAAAAATTAATGAATAACAACATTGATGGACACATTCACTTCGATGTTACCTAAAGATAACTGACGTGTCACATTCAACCACCATTTTACCCCTTTAATATTGTGAACATGTCTTTGCCTTTGCAATAAAAAAATCTAACATGTGCACACTGTGAGTCCAAAATAAAATTACACTTTAGCAGGCTACCAGGCGGGGATTGAACACCGGTCTCTCACATCCAAAGGCTGGACAGTCACGACATACGCTATAGCTATGTTTCCATACTGCGTAACGTTACTTGAAGTGGTGTCGTCTGACTTTCACCATTTTGCTGTATTACAAGTGAAATACAAGTGAAACATTGAACAGTTAATATTGGAAATGACTTTTGCCTTTGCAATAAAAATACATTTGTTTGTTATTGTAAAATAACGTATATAATGTCTAATAAATGAGTATTTAACAGTTGCATTGTTTTTGTCAAAAATAAACTTGTGCCCTGGTGGGCTCAAACCCCCAATCCTCTGTGTGAGAGACAGCAACTCTAACCATTAGGCCACAGTAGCTTCTTGAAAAACACCAAGCCATTAGTTATATTAACATTAAAAAACATTAGTTTGAAGTGTTTTTATTGGGCAATAAGCTTGGGAGAGCAGCTATGTGATGTTGTTATCCAATGTGGAGAATTATTCTTTGAGGGTATGGAGGCAGGCAGGTAGTGAGGGTTTCTGGGTAGGCAGGAAGAATGGGAAGAAGCAGAAGCAGAAGAGGAAGGGAAAAAACTGCAAAATAACCCAAGTTTGGGGCTTTATTGTGTGGATGTGTGAAGTTGTACGTTAATGCTGTGTGGTTACATGAGGTCAGAACATACAGAAGCTAATGTTTTTAAGGGCTGAGAGTCTGTGGTCATTGTGGTTACTTTTGTAGGAAACCCTGAAAAGTGCCAAACTCTCGGTGCTGTATAGGTATGGGGCATGCCCCACCAAGCCGCAACTTGGCATACCTGCCGTCACAATTTGTACGCTGCTTGTCTTGTGCTTGTTAACCGAATATTGTTCGTCCTTTGTCTGTTGTTGTCGTCCTATTTGTTCTTATTTTATTTTAACTTTTTTATTTAACCCCTTCCTCCCCAACCTCCCCATGCCTCCTCAAGAGTTTTTTTGACTCAAATCAAGATTTCGATCTTAATTGACCTGCCTGGTAAAATTAAAATAATAATAATAATAAAATAATCCCTCTCTCTGAGAGACACACTCTATGTGCTACATTACAGAGCTGGGCCATGTGGCCATTCTATTCTGTGAGTTGGTGTTTCTACCTGGAGATTAACATACATCCCCATCTGCATGTGGAAATGCAATGGAACACTGAATTATGGATATGTACAGATTTGTGCAAAAAATCTTCTCGAGTGTTAAGCTTCAACATTCACCAGCAGTCAGCAAATTCCTCTCTGCCTGGCAGTCTTTTTTTTTCCGCGTCTACAAAGGCTGCAAGGAAACCAAACTTTGAGGGGATTTGATTAACTCTAATCTTAGATCTTCCATGAATCAATGTCTCTCTGTTTTGGATTTGGGCAATGTGACCACAATTGTTTGAGGTGATTGCGTATGCCAGTGAGTGTAAGGGCTCACTGTGCTGCTCGCCAATGTCTAGTTATAAATACAAGCATTCAGAAACTTTAATTAGTGTGCCACAAAGCCATGCAGTAACCCAAGAGAATTTGAGAGGAAAGTGAAGTGCATCTTTCACTGGCGAGATTTCAGGAAGTTCACAATTAATAAAACTTTATACAGGACACGTTTTCCAATGCCCCTGACAATGAGTTTTCTCCTGGTAAATAACAACTGCCAACACTCCACAACAACCAGCGGATATGCTAGAGTAACCACCAACAAACAAAGACAACTGAACTCCTTTTTTAATTTCAAATGTTAAAGTGGAAGAATGATAAACACAAACAGTCTTAATGAACAGGGGCTTTGTCATCTCTCTCTCTCCGAGACTAATGGCAGTATAATAAGTCCCCTTTTCTGACTAAGTCCAAATTGAGACGACAATTTCTGTTAATTAATTCCAGTTCCCAGTGCATTCTAGAGGTTTGGCTAATCTACAGTCCATTCAAGAGCTTCACTCTATCCAAAACAGTGGTTGTCTCAAGGCATAAGGACACAGGTTCACCCTTAGTCAAAAAAAAACAACACAAAAATAACTTTTTGCAAAACCTCTGTACCAAGCTCAAGGCTGCATTCCCCAAAAACCCTTCATTAAAACATGTGGAAAAATTTCTCGCTCCGTTTTTTAACTGACCTTTAAATAAGTGAAGGTGCCCTGGCCTGCAGTTCAAACATGCTCTCCAGCAGAATTATTTAAAAATCCCTGATTCACCCCTTGTATTTCCAGTGCATCGCAGTGTCATTATTCAATGTCACAGATTACTTTTACACAGATAGCTGGGCCAAAAGCCTCAAACCCACACCATCCGGCAAATCTTACGAGGTCGCTCACAGGGAGGAGAGAGATGTGCTGTGCTCCCATTTTCCTTAGTGTTTCATAAACAATGACATCAGCTCCCACGGGCACCCAGCCTCGACTCTGTGTCCCTGTGACCTTAAATGCCCCTTCGCTGTCCTGCCAAGTTTGGGACAGGGGGGCTTGCTTACTGTGACCCGACTGGAATACCGAAGCAGAACTATAAAAGGTAGACTAACTGGTTTTCTACGACCCATAATGCAGCTCTTCCACAGAACCTCCAACACCAAGCATACAACCACAGGAACATCAGGTTTCCTGGACACCTAAATTACCGTTTTATTGTGCAACATTAGAAAGAAGTAACAATGAATGAAAAGGACAGAAAAACAGGCTATATGTTTTCATGCATGAGAAGGAAATCTTTATGTGCATTATGTTTATTGGATATAGTATAGTTCTGGAAGAACACTTTAGAAATAATTCCTTTTTTGACAGAATAGTCAAAAAGCAGCAAGGCCCTGCCTGCCTGACTGGATGTGTCATTGTGCCTGTGTGCTTTTCAGCATGAATTGAAGGGTTTTTGTTCACGCACATTTGAGTGTGTGTAGGTGTGTGACCATTATGCATGTCCCTACACACACACACACACACACACACACACACACACACACACACACACACACTTCATAAAACAAATAGTATTTGTTTATAAACTTGCAAAGCATGGATTTAATTGGGCCACTGAATGATGTTTTGAAAATTCAAAGCTGTCAAATCATGTGTATTAAAGATGATGCCGTATAATTATATGTCCACAAATCCTGTTAATGCCAATATTGTCAATGTGTCAGACTTGGGCTCTATTCTGCGTCGTTACTTCCTACGCATCACAAATTAGTCTATCAACGAAGAAAACCAACGAGACCTGATGTTGAGCTTTGGTTCATGAAGCTGTAGCATTTGTGTTCATCGAACAACGTAAACCACAGGGTAAGGTTGAATATCTATCGTCGACTAGCCTAAATTTCTTGAGCCCGAGTTGTGACCAGAGTCCACTGCTGTCTTCTGCTGGCCGAAAGGTCCCACATCCTTGTTTGAGTTGCATTCCATTCCTGGGTCAAAGTCCCGTGGCATTTCTGTGACCAGGGTCAGCAACATTATAGTCACTGCCATCCATCATGTTAATAGCCTTCTACTGGCAGCACAAGTCCTATACTGCAGCAAATACATCATACTCAGCTGCACAGATATATCTGTACACGGTTCATCCTTTATTCCCGTGGGATTATTCTGCGTGCGGTATTTAGAAATACACGTCGTCGTCTTTTTGCTGTTACTCAGCTCGGAAAATTAACAGTAGCAGTCAATGTTTCAGAAAACTGCCAGATATGACACGACACTGGATCTCACATTACATTTCACAACCCATAAGTCTGCTATAAATGCTTCAGAGAAAATGGTGCAAATGTTTGTCCTCACTATATCCTACTCAGTAAAATTTATATAACAAAAGAAGACATCCAACTAAATATAAAAAAGTTAAAAAAAAAAATATTTATTTTTATTTTGAATTTGGTGCATCCTTGATGTAGAAATTTTTACATGTTTAATCATAATTTGTGCAGCACCAATGCTGAAAGTTTAATGGATAATTTGACTATCTGTGGAAAGTGATGACTGACCAAAACCCTACCTGATCGCTGTGTGGCAGAGAGCCCTTGTAGAATTGACTAAAGTTATTGGCAATCTGGCCCGTGAGTGTGTATGCACTTGGCAACATAACCCACATTGTTAATGGCTCATACTGAATTAATGTAGCTGGGTCCTTTGCTCATTTCTCTGCACAAAGTACACTGCTGGCCCTAATCTTCAGGAAAAGACACCATTCATCCTGCCGCAGTTTTACAGCAAATCAGGGGTCTGTGCAAATATGACAAACATTATTTCATTCAACTTTCTTCTGAATGCAATTAACAAACCACGGTTCCACGGTCACAGTTCCTAAAGGTTTACACAGCACAGGATTACTTCCGAAAAAATGTATACTGCCAGTATGAATCGATTATTAATTTTTTTCCCGCTTGAAAGCAAACTAAAGGCCCCTTAACGACACCAATCTGTGGAAAACTACCAAAGTACTCATCTCTATTTTCCAGAAGGAGCAGTTTCAACAAAGCTAGGAGACGGTCAGGCCCAGTCAGTTGTGTTGGTTGCTGTTGTATGCACATGCAGTCAATGCCTGTAGGGCTGGCGCATCTTATGTCATGAGCAGAGCAGACATCAAAAGCTCAAGGACAGAGGTGGGGGGGGGGGGACTACGAAGCAGAATTTCTGAGTTAGCTGGATCACTGCACTGAATAAAACCCGGAACCTTCACAAATCTGGAACATGGACTGAAGTTAAAAAGAGCTGTTCCGGGTTTTACTCAGTGCAGTTATCCAGCTAACTCCGTAAGCCTGCTTCATCGTATACCACCCAGGTGTCCAGAGACCAGGGAGGTAATCGCCACAGGGACAGACAGTGAAAGTGAAAGTGAGAGCGAGAGAAAGAGAGAACCAACGAGCGAGTGAGAGAGAGGGCGAGAGAATGCTAGTGTTTTGGAAGACCTAATGAGGCAAAAATAAAAAGGTGCCACTTCCACCTTTTCTCATTGGCATTGAAGGTCCACTCACACCCAAGAGATACAATCAGTGGCAATATACTGAAATCCAATCAAAAGAGGCAACAGAAATATCCAGCCTGAAAAACTTGAGACAGCCAGATAATGGCTGTTAATAAGTGAATTGACTCAAAGAAGAAAATAACCACAGTTCTGGAAAAGTCGCGCATGCTGTCGTTCTGATGTCGATGATGGTATTCTCCACACTACAGGCAGTTGTTCAACAAACGGGCACCTTACTGAAAGTTGGCTTTGTCTAAACACTTTTTAAAAAAAAATTATTTTGTTGTGTCGGCCAGGTCAACACACCTGGCTGACATAACAAGCGTTCGAGTTTAAAGTTTTTGAAGGGAAGGGAGCAACAATGAAATATGCTTTTTGGCCACATGATCTTTAAGGAAGCGCACAATGCGGTGAATTGAAGCGTGACGTGACCTGCAGCCGACAGGCTCACATTCATTGTCCTGTCGACAAAGGGAAGCCCTACGGGTAGCTCTTTTACCAACTTCTAGAGGGGGGGGGGGGGTAGAACACAACAGGTTTAATCTTCTGCGGTGAAATTCCACATTCTCGTTACAATCTGTCACGACTTGCAAGAGTCTTACCCAGCAGCACCGCTGTGCACTCTGTCCTTCGAACAACGATGACACAGGCTGCCAAGAAAGAGAAGAGAGGGAAAAAAATAGTATTAGCAACACCCAGACTGTTTTAAGACAAACTGAAACCTGCACCTATAACCTGCGAAGGCCCACAGCGTGACGCGACGGTAGATCTCCCACCCCTCTCAGGTGTTTGCTTGTGGGCTTGTGTGAGACAAAGGGTTCCCAACGGTCTTCACCAGGTTGACTGGGCCTGGCTGCCTGGCTACCTGGGAGGTGGCTTTAACGTGGCAGAGAGAAAAATCTCTGGATTCCCTCTCCCTGTCTGTCTCAGCCCCACTCATTTTCTAAAACATATACTTTAATCTGTCTGGGATCACAAGAAAGTAAAAGCTGAAAATATGACAGTTGAGAAGAGACTCCATCCTTGCATTGCCGAATGTTCAGTCAGATGAAGCAAGCGACAGCTTTCACACTGAAAGGTACAGGGTCTTACATCAGGGACATTAGGTAACATACAGTAGGAGCAGTTCACGACAACTTAGGAGACAGACAGCCTATCACATGGCAAAACAAACTTGTATGATATTGAAAGGATACAACAAGAAAAAAATCGAATCAAAGAGGTAAAGGTGTGTTTGGAAGTAAATTAGGAATCGCATGTCTCTTAGGATATTGGTGAAGTCATTATTTGTCAAACCTAAGAAACACTTCTTTAATATGAATTATGAATCGGCACGCATCGCATGCTAGCTTGGACGACTGGTTTTATGATCATTTATACATTTTTTTGGTTACAAAGAACGGTAGTAGAGGTAGTTAATACGATTAGGGGTGGTGGGGCATATCATTTTCTAAATGTCATTAAAAGATTTCGCCTGCATACTCATTAAAATGAATTTCAGTTCAATGGATCCAAGGTAAATAGTTAAATACAATGAAACGGCACGTTAATTATAGCGGAGTCTACATATTAACAACCGCTTGAGCACCTACCGGTAAATGTGTCATAAATTACTTGTCTGGAAACACATAAAACATGTTGCATTCTGCAGTATTAACCCACAAGTTTATTCAACTCAGTGAACACATGCGTTGGCTACTCCACTATTATGACCACACATTTTTTTAATTGTACTGTTCCAATGTGGATCTATTGCTATCTGGTTGTAACATTAAATAATAACAATAGATAGCAGTATCGCGTATAAACAAAAGCAAATGTGGGACGGTATATAACACCGTCCAAACACTTCGTGATACGCAGGCGACGGCGGTACGACAGTGGGGAAATTAACCTAAAGGGTCTATTCTTAAAATTCTACATGCAAACACTTACCGACACAAAACACAGCGAATCGAATGGAGATCCATTTAATCACTGGCTCTGTCGTGACAGTCCTCTCCATCATTCCGAATGGCCAGGCAATTCTTTTGTCATCCTGGAAATTATTTTCTGTAGGCTACATCTGCAGTGGAGCTTTCGGAAGCGCTTTATGCCATTTTTAAAGAGACATTAGACCATTCAATCACTTTCTACTACAAGGTAGCTGTTACAGCTGTATAAAGAAATAGTACATCTTATTAGCGAGCTTAGAATGGAACACCACCGCCAACCTCTGAAAACGGGCGACGGATGTTTTCCTTCATGGTTGATGTCTTTTAGAATCGGTGCAAGTCTCTGCATGATTTCGTGGGCGCACTGGAAAAAAATTACTTTGCTCCAGAATTACCTCTCCGTATTTATATCGTGCGTTTGTCTTTTCCATTCCTTCCTTTGGTGACGTTTTTTAATTTTAGTTTTAAATGCCAGCCAGCTGCAGCATACTGCGTTCATCTTCACCTACCAAGCAAACATGCCATTTGCTAAATGGTGCTTGTCGTTTGGAAAAGCTTGTAGAAAAGGATAACAATGTTCCAATTTGCACCTGGATCTTCAATGGAATTAATCGACAAACATTCAACGCCCAGAGTTTGATTGCACGCAAATGTTCATATTCAGTTAACTCAAGAGGTTCGAGAGAGAGAGAAAAAGTGAAGACGAAAAATAGTAGCTGCAGAAATCCTTTTTTATCACGAGAATCAGTTCATAGCAGGAGCTGCGGACCCCAACTGACGTTAATATCGTATGGATGGGATAATAGCGCACAGACTGAGAGACGAGTGCATCCATATGTTGTAAAGATTAGTGAATCGACAGAGCGCCTGTTATAAATTGATGTCAGTGAACAACAGCCAGTTTTCATTCCAACTTCCTGTCCTTGCCCTATCATCACATAGCAACCGCTCCAGGTAACAGCAGTGGGTGATGTGATCCAGAAAGTGGACGTGCTGATATTTGGTGCTATATTACATGGATTTAAAAAAAACAGACATGCGATAACTGCATCAATTCTACCCCACTGAAAAATCCCCTGTTTTAGACGTCAAATGTTCTGTCAAATTTTGCCTTCTCGTGGACGGAGGGCGGAACTACACAGCTGAACCGCAATCCGTTTTGCTGCGGCGCAGCTATTTTTTCTGTGCGATCCACCTGTGTCTACAGAATGGAGGCATATTAAATCAAGTATCTAATATCATCTTCAGAAACAAAACCTATCGCAGAACGTCTTAATTTACCCATTACCTGCTTACCCTAAGTTAAGTAGGCTAAATTACATTTATGCCAAACTGCTAGCCTACATGACGATTAATCTCAACCTGCAGGCTTGATCTTGCTTCAGAATTCATTATGCAATCTCTGCCGAAGCATTTATGCGCACAGACTACTGATTGTGGCGATTGTATGCTGCAATGTATAATTCCAATGGCATATTTTCGACAGTGTAAACCATTTTTGAAAGTAACGTTCCAGCTCAAAGCCTATTTAAGATGGGACCCCAATAAAATAGGGATTTGAGTGATGCCGATTTGAGAACATCGGTAAGATTATAAAATGATCCTACCAGGACAACGAACTAAATGATTTTCAGTATTTTTTGACACATCATAGTTATTTCAATAACAGATCATTGAGTTCTTCAGCTGACACAAACGGCATTACAACATGTAGACTGCTTTAAATAACGTCCTATAGCGTTTTAACAATGTACAGACATTGAAGCTCGTTCTTAAGGCAAATTTAAAAAATGCAATTTGTGCACCGAGATGTGCAAGGTTTTAAAGAATGATCTAGAACAGTAGTTCAGAACTGTGGGTAGATGGACGTAGGCCTACATTCATGAACAGAGTCACCACTGAGAAGTGGGTGTGTGATGATCGAAGCATCATACTCATATCAAGGGATTCCTACACAAAAACTTGGTGTGAACCAGCTTTTAGAAGTACCATTCTGAAAGAATCTTCTACTTTTAAAAAGATTTTTTTTGTTGTTGTCTAAGTTTCAGTGATATAACCTATTAAATTGAGCCCAGTGTATGAACTCTGGTGCGTGAAAGGTGTTGACTTCAACCTCTGTTTCAGTTTAACCACAGTTTTCCTCACAATGGGCACACAATGCTTTCCAGTAGCCTAAAGCATTTATTTGTGCAGGTTGTGAACAGAGATTGGGGATACAGAGAAGGGTTGCTTGGCCACCATGCTTGTTTTTCTTCAGCATCCTTCACTAGAATCGGGGTCACATCATTATATCTGTCAACAAGCATGACTGCCAGGCTAGATAAGGTCCAACTGGTCTCATTGTAGATGGGTTCAGTTCTATAGGGAGGGCAAAGGCCCACATGAGCTGAAAAAAACTGGGGGGAAAATGCCTGCAACATTCCCTATGTGTTGGGAATTTCAGGCAAATGTGTGAGTGAGATGGGCAGGCACACCATAGACTCATTCTAGAGTCTGAATAATGAAAGCATGTACAGTGCAGGTTGTAACAGAATGCAAGACTAAACGATGATTTCGGTGATAGTTTCCTCTGCCTCTGTAAGTCAGACATTTCTTCTGACTCACTATAGCCTCTGCCTGCCAGCTGTGAGTACAGTGCACGTGTTGTGAGTAGCAATCTTCCAGCAGAGATTAGTGGTTGTCACGCTGGGTGTCATGGCCGTAATCTTGCATTATGAAGATGGCTAGACTTGGGCAGTAATAACCTTGATTCGTTCTTGGGCATCAGGCTGGCATAGGTTACTGCAGCATCTGCATTATAGACTCTGCAGCAGGGGGGCAGTTCGCTACATAGTGTGGAACAGAAGCTTGGCTCTATGTCCTCACAGGTCTCTGATATAGCAAGTACAGCACAGAATGGCCTTGGCCCCTCAGTCAGGGGCATAGGGTCAGAGCAGGGGACACAACATGTCGCAACTTAGTTCAGTGTAAAGAATGAATATGCTTGCTGCATGCAGCGTTATACTCCTTTTGACATTTCTCGAACGTTGCTTTAATATGCACACTTGTGTTTCCACAAAAAGCCAATGGCTCTGCTACTTTCATGGAGATAAAATACAGTCACTTGCACCAGATATTTTGAATAGGAGATTCTCCCTTGATAACAACACAGGACTTACTCCTGTCAGAATACTGGACTAGACAGTATCGGTTGGGAATGTGCGGCACTTTATTTATGCAAGTGCAGCTTATTGTAAATGCATTGTGCCAGGTACCAAAGCAAGATTTACACCTGGCCACATAGTGGAGTTTAGGACTCGACTCATTTGAATGGGAAACAGAAGTTACAGAACACGAAAAGTGCGTCCTTCAAGTATCAAAAGGGTTGGTGTGATGGCAAAATATGTATAAAATGTTAATATGGCTTGCCATAGTTACTTGGTCATTCGTATGCAGTTTGGAAGTCGCATTACAAACTGTTGAGGATGAGGTGATGTGACCAAATAGCTGAATGATGTTAATTTACTTATTTGAAATACAGAAATTTGATACAATTATCATAGGGTACATTTTTGTATGCTTCTTCAGTATTCAGATTTATGTAGGCTACATGTGTTCTACATTCTTTCCCAAATTATTCTGTAGCATAGGCTACCACTCGGCAAATTCGTTAAAATAATGCAGTGAGGCCATCAATGTATTTAGTCTGCGTAGGAAAATTTAATAATTTATCCCATTCGAAAACGCACAAATTGATAAAAGGCACCGCTGGGATTCGAACCCAGGATCTCCTGTTTACTAGACAGGCGCTTTAACCAACTAAGCCACGGCGCCACTGCGAGCAGTGCAAGAAAAAAGCCTTCTCAACCAAGGCCAATAACGTGTGCGGAGTGATTATGATGAAATAATTGTCTAGAAGAGACTTACTTCTTAAAGAGTGTCACTATTGTGACTATCTGCTGAACGACACGAACTAAGCTTTATTCCAGAACAACAGAAGCCAAATGCATGTAAACAAATCAGTTCAGGGTAGCGATAGCAAACTGTCGTTAGCTTATAATGTTTTTAAAACAATGCAATCTTGCACTACAGCGCGGGGTAAAGACAAGGGACTTGTATAGTATAGTATAGTATTCATTTATTTCGGTTCTCTTTGACAGTTTTCCAGAATGTATACAGTACATAGAGATAAATAATAAGCAATAAAGTGTCAGTATAGTGGAAAAAACAGAACAAGGAGATGACCGAAAAGGTGTAGAGCGAGGTGAAAGATGTTGAGAAGCACGAACGCGCTGTTAACCAAGTCCCAATGAGGCCAAGACCAAGCAATCATCGCTGTCATATAACAACATTACACGCATATAGAAAAGCCAAGCTAGCTAAGCATAGCTTGCTTGCGTGTACCCACTTTTCATTTGTTTTTTGTTCCTTCGTTGAATAAATCCAGACTACATCTACAACCAAAAATGGATCAATATATTGTGGAAAATTATGTTTTGTAGATATGCATTATTCAACCGTCATGTTGATAGTACTAGGCGTACTCAGTCGTAATGGGTTGTTCACAAACTTAACACAATCGGAACTGCAGAATTCTCTCATATTTTCATTCTCTCGCAGACTTGACTTGGAGCACATGCAATCAATTACGAGATTGAATAACATGCATAATATCAAGGCCCTGTGCTGACAAATTGCTTTTGTGTTTAAAAGATTATTGGTTGCCAAGTGGTAGCCTATATGTTGTTTTACTATTAGTTTACAGTCATAACCATATTTTTATAAGCACTTGTGATTAATTTAGTTTGTGTTCACATTATGTTGAAATAATTTTCTTCAACATTCTTTGGAAGTAACAGGTCCAAAACACAACACAAGAAGACTAGCTTAGTCCATAGCTTTACAGAGTATTTAGCAAAATATACAACATCTGGCGTAAAGTGAAGAATTGGTTTTATAGTTGGAAAGAAAAGACGTCAGGACCATATTAATAATCAGATGCTTTGGTGAATCTTTTTGTTTCCCTCCCTCCTCCATGAAAGCCTGTGTATTCTGTATTGCTGCTGTTGCCTAGCAACAGTGTCGATGCCAACTGAGAGCACAAAGAGAGAAGTCGGCAATAATAGACCTCGATAGGAACACTTACGAGACCTGTGTGCTTTCTAAAGGGAGACATGTGTCAAGGACTGGCATTGTACTTGCAGCCAATTAGGCTGCATTGCTTCAACCTTTCATTTCCACGCGAAGGCCAAATGATCTAAAATGCATGGAACCTGTTAAATGGTGTTGTGTTCTCAATTTATAACCTAATAAATGGGATTTAGTCTTTGCCTCGGTTGAAGTCTGAGACTTCTGCACTGTGAAGGCACACTAGTACCTGAAGAAACCAAATCTGCCCTTGAAATAAGCCAAAGAGCAGGAAAGCAGCCCAGAAAAGCTTCTATCTGCTGAATACATATGAGGACTCTTACCCTCCCCGCAGAGAACCACCTTCCCATCACCGTCGTCATACAACCTGTTGGTTAGACAGCTTTGAGCATCTCAGAGCTGCACAACACTTTATTAATTCGATTGCCTCATCCTTGCAATGCCTCCTGGAGAACAGTGGCGTAAAGTACTTCGTTACAATACTTAAGTACTGTTTTTGGGGATTTGTACTTTACTCGAGTATTATTAAGTTAGTATACTTGTACTTTTACTCAATTACATTTCAGAGAAAAAAAACCATACTTTTTACTCCTTACATTTAAAATGCAGACCTTCAAAGTACAAAGTACAAATCTCGCAGGTCCAACGATTTTAATTACTCGATTTTATTTAATCGAACGCACGTATAAAAAAAACTGAACTAAACCCTTAATTTTTTCCAAGGTTGTAATTTGTCCAACTTTACAACTGGATGCTGTGATGTGAATGCCGTCCATGTTAGTTTACCTCGACAAGTGCATTAAATCATTTTAATGCAAACAAAGTGTCCTCTGTTCTTTAATTTTAGCATGGTCTATCGCGGAATTAATTCCACTGTGGGCCGAGTGTATGCTGGATTCCATTCCAGCCTTGCCTAAACACCAGCTGATGATTTCACTAATTAGCTCACCTCTTCAACTAACTCACCTGGTGCAATGTGTACTTGAAACGAAAACTTGTATACACTCGGCCCACGATGGAATGACTTTGAGACCCCTTGTCTATCCCTTGCAGTAAAAAAGTTTTTACCTTTACTTTTTAGTACTTAAGTACATTTAAAAGTAGGAACTTTTTTTACTCTTACTAAAGGGAATTTTTAGCCAGATACTCTGACTTTTACTTGAGTAAGATTTTGAGACAGTATCCATACTTTCACTTAAGTATAATTTCTGGGTACTTTTTACACCCCTGCTGGAGAATATGGTTTTGTCTCACTGAACCATTTCTACCAAATGCACCCAATCACTCATTTCAACACAGGGAGAAACACAGTGTCCACCAGAATTGGTGGCGAACTCAAAAACTAGGAGAAAAAGGTGCAGGATTACATTGTTTGTTTATCAAACGTGGAAAAATAAGACAATGATATAGTTTGTGATACCATTGATCAGAGGAAAAATGTATAAATAATTTTTATTTAGAAGAATAATTTATTTTTAGATTCTTTATTCTTTTATTGCATTATCTTTTTATTTATTTTATGAATTTGAATGATTTCCTCATTTAATCTTGTTATTGTATATGTAAAGCACATTGAATTGCACATGTGTATGAAATGCGCTCTATAAATAAAGCTGCCTTGCCTTGAGACCATTCCTCCATACAGAATCTCTCCAGATCCTTAAAAAGTCCTTGGTCCTCGCTTGCGGACTCTCCTCTTCAGCTCAGCACACAGGTTTGCATTGGGGTTCAGGTCAGGGGACTGGGGTGACCATTGAAAAACCTTAATTCTGTGGTCAGTGAACCATTTTTGTGTAGATTTTGAGGTTGGCTTTGGATCAAGATCCAACCACAGCCCACTTTTAGCCTTCTGGCAGAGGCAGCCAGATATTGGTCCAAAATCTTGTGGTATTTGATGGGAGTTCATGATGCCATGTATACTAACAAGGTTCCCAGGGCCTTTGGAGGAAAAACAACCACAAATCATGACAGGTTCCCCACCATACTTCACAGTGGGGATAAGGCTCTTTCATGCATAACTATGCCTTTTATACCAAACCCACCGTTGCCATTTATTGCCAAAAAGCTTCATTTTTGTCACGTCTGACCATAGCACCCGGTTCCAATCTAAATTCCGGTAACATTTAACAAACTCCAGGTGCTTACGTTTGTGGTATGATGACAGCAGGGGCTTTCTTCTGGAATGCGTTCCAAACAGCTTGTTGGCATCGAGGTGGCATCCAAATGTACTTTTGGAGATATGGTGACCCAAGGATGCAACCAACTTCTGCAATTCTCAAACTGACCCTTGGAGAAGTTTTTGCCTCTCAAACCATCTCGTGTCCTCTTCCAGGCAGGTTCATTACAGATCCAGTTTCTTCAAACGTCTTAATTATTGCCCTAATGGTGGAAATTTCGTTTCAAACAAGAAGCTATTTTTCTACAGCCCATTGCCTGATTTATGAAGGACAACAACCTTTTGTGTTTTCTGATCTTCCCCATGTTGATGGATGACTTAGCGGTTTTGAGTCTCACCACAGATTTGTACCCCAATGAAACAGGAAGCTGTGAACGGCCACATAACTGTTCCTAAAGACTCGTGTGCTTTAAAAAAAAAATATATATATGAATGGAAATATACTTCAATTAGATTTAGCTTGTAACTATTTCTAGCATTGCCAATAATTCTGATGTTTCAGAAAATAAAAAAATGTTTCTTTGAATAATTTTGCCTAATTTAAAATGAGAAAAAGACAGCGGGAGAAGGAGGGAATGAAAAACAGAGAGAGAGAGAGAGAGAGAGAGAGAGAGAGAGAGAGAATCTAAAGGGCACTAATGTAGTTCCCATCCTGGCAGCATCAGACAGCATATATGGGTTGGGACGAAATAAAAAAAGAAAATAAAGTTTCTGACGGGAGTTTGTGAAAAAATGATCTGCCATCTTCTTTCGACTATATTTCACTTGGGAACAACTTTAACAATGCAGATGACTTTAGCCACGGCCACTTAATGAAAACATGACACTTTTATGCTCTAATAAATACCTGATGCCTTTTGTTTTATTAACCTTCACTGGGATAATATTGACCCCTGGACTAAATTAGTTTTGCTTCTAAAAAACGAGTTTTGCTTTTGAAAGCGCTACTAAATATACATAACATAACATATTACATACAATCAATCCATTTATACAGCTGGATATTTACTGAATAAATTCAGGTTAAGTATCTTGCTCAAGGTACAACAGAAGGGCCCCCATTTTAGCATCAAACCGACCATCTCAGAGTTACAAGTGCAGCTCCTTAAATGTCATCATACTACACTGCTGCTCTGTACTTATATACACACTAAAAATAAGAAGATAAGACATTAGTATTTTTCAGGTACAGCAATGGATTTTCTCATCCTCACCAAGTTAACTAAGCAGGTGGTCGACACAAATCTTAAAGGTAGAAATTTCAAAAGTTCTTAAAATTGATTATCATTTTTCATGTTTTGGATTTAAAACTGACTGACTGACATAGGCTATATGCAGTGCACTTCCACCACTTCCAAGAAAATGAAACGTACAATAAATAGAAATTAAAACCCAAGATGTTGATAAGTTTAATACAAACTTTACCAAAAATCCACAACCAAATATCTAAATTAAAAGTTCAAATATTTCCACACTCTTGGCTAAAGATATTTATTTAAAATCGAAATCTCTTGAGCGCCGATGACTGAAAATGCAGTCTTTAGAAAACGGTAAAATAAAGAATGTCTTCGTCATAATTCACTTCAGTTCCTGCGGCACTCTATTGACCAGCTCTCCCCCCTGTAGGCTCAGGGAAGGGAGGTTTGCAGGACGTTTACAGGGCAATACAACGTATGCTGTACAGTTAGCACCATCACAGCAGTGTGCCAATGAGTATCCTCACAGAGGACCCTGGGTTTCTTCCCTTTCAACACATTCAATTAAATGTCTTCCCACCGAGCGATTTCAACCTGTCAAACAAGGGAAAAAAATCACAGGTCAATAAGCAGTTCAGACACAGAGAGAATGACACTACGGGGAGTGAATACAGGACCTCAGGCACTCTCGATGGTTGCCGTGGCAGCACTAAAGGCCTACAATTCCTTCCCTCACCCTACATCTGTCGGTTACTTTTTCAGTTATCCTGTTCGCAGGCGATCGGTCACAACCATGTAACATCCACGTCAACAAGTCATGGTGGAATGCCTCTACGAACAGTGACATCCGAAGTGATTTAAAACCGGACCACAAGAACTGGCACTCGGCAAAGAGGACGGACAGGAAACCGCGTCTGAACTCTGACCTTTTCAGCAGCTCTTCTTCAGTGGGCAAAGCACCAGAGCCATCGCCTGTGTCGCTGTCCGCGGTGACGTCCGAGCTGCTGCTGGAGTCCTCAGTCTTCTTCTTCTTCTGCTTGCTCTTGTGTTTGCGCTTCTTGTGTTTTTTCTTGTGCTGAAAGAACCCAGAGGCAAAGCGGGGCAAATTAACTAGAAACCAGGAGGACTCAGCCAGTCAACTGTAAAAATATAATCTGTTTAAATCTCTCTGGATAAGAGCACCTGCTGAATGCCGTAATGAACTATAATGCAGTGACCATAGATATAGAACCAGAGATGTGACATGGTCGCACAATTTTTGAGACCATACCCAGGTAAGATGGTGGCCCGTAACCATGGTTTTATATCTAAGAGCCAATCATCAGCTATCTGGCTTCTGAGACCCAATTATGACATCACAGTGGGTTAGAAAGTACATGACACTTTGCCATAGGTTCCTATTATAGCTGTACCCAGGTAAGATGGCTGCCAAATTGTTCCATTTCAGAATGACAAATTACTATTACATTACATGGTATGTCATATCTATGGTTCTATATCTATGGCAGTGACTGCACTTGTGTGTGAAGCAAACCTTTTTTTCCTTCTTGTGTGTATGCTCCCTCTTGGCCTTGTGCTTCTCTTTGCATTTCTTCTTGTGTTTCTCCTCCTTGGACAAAGACGTTGAGGAAGGACGCCGCTCTGCCCCTGAAAGTGACGAAAGAAAGGAAGCGGTAGAAAACAGTGAGCAGAGGTAATACTAAACATATCATATTACATAACTGCAACCGTGAGGAAGAGCTTCACTGACAGGGATATGATGGAGGCGGGAGCCTTGGCCCAAACTCCTCCTCTTGATCTCTCCGGCCCTGGGGAGGGACGCCAGAGCAACCGCTGGGCACTGGGGGGGGTTTCATCACTGTGAAAAAAAATCACATCACCTTGTTCACGCCACTGATCATAATCTAAGCTTTCTCACTCTCACTTGCGATATGTGCCCACTTCTATCGGTGGGCTGTGTGTGTGTGTGTGTGTGTGTGTGTGTGTGTGTGTGTGTGTGTGAAAGCACTAAGCCAAGCATGTGGGATTACAGGGAGCTTTAGCCTGGTCTCTGAGCAACTCGCCTCATTTCACCAATCACCACCATCAGTCCAGGAGCACAGCGCCTGCAGAGCCAAACTCAGCTGCCTCGTGTGAGAGTGAGGGGGACGCTATGTGAGGGGGGACTGTGCTCATTACGTTAACAGCAGTCTAACCTTGTTGGGTGGGGGTGGGTGGAGCGGGTGGTGCTGGTGGAGCTGGCAGGCTGATGCCTGTGCTGGGTTGGCTCGATGCCTGAGGCCCAGCCGGTTCCAGGCCACCCTCCTCCTGCTCTTCCTCACTCTCCCCCTCAGACGACGAGGAAGACTTATCATCGGATGAACTGGCGAAGATGGCCTTGAACAAATCCATGGGCGGCCGGCCCTCTTCTTCCACCTCCTCTTCCTCCTTCTCCTCTTCCTGCTGCTTCTCTGCTTTCGACTTCACCGAAGAAAGGAGAGAAACACAGTGTGTTCTAAACCACCAAGCGCCGACAAAAAAATCAAACGCCTTCTACACTTGAGGTAATTTGCACTTGCAGCGATGAGGATGCGATTACTGACGGATAACGATCGCAAGCCCCCCTCCCCTGAGAAAAAACAATAAGCAATCATCTCAACAACCCAAAATATGGCTCCTTATTTCACTTCAGGAAAGTGCTCTCAGCTTTGAGGAGGTTTCTTCCAGACACAGCGTGTCAGAACCCGCTACAGTATAAAAGCAAACAACCCATTCATTTAATGGGTAATGAAGACTCCCCAGCAGTCATTATCTCGCAGAGACTGGTCAGTCCTCCAGCTGTTTAATAGGTCAGTGTGTCAGTAGGTCCGTACCTCTGCAGCAGTCTCTGGTCAGTCCTCCAGCTCTGTAATAGGTCAGTGTGTCTGTAGGTCAGTACCTCTGCAGCAGTCTCTGGTCAGTCCTCCAGCTGTGTAATAGGTCAGTGTGTCTGTAGGTCAGTACCTCTGCAGCAGTCTCTGGTCAGTCCTCCAGCTGTGTAATAGGTCAGTGTGTCTGTAGGTCAGTGTGTCAGTAGGTCAGTACCTCTGCAGCAGTCTCTGGTCAGTCCTCCAGCTGTGTAATAGGTCAGTGTGTCTGTAGGTCAGTACCTCTGCAGCAGTCTCTGGTCAGTCCTCCAGCTGTGTAATAGGTCGGTGTGTCAGTAGGTCAGTACCTCTGCAGCAGTCTCTGGTCAGTCCTCCAGCTGTGTAATAGGTCGGTGTGTCAGTAGGTCAGTACCTCTGCAGCAGTCTCTGGTGCTGGGGCGGTGACCTCCTGGCTGGTCTGTCCTTGCTGAGTGGATGTAGCCATGCAGCGAGCCTCGCTCAGCAACTCGCTGAGGGGGTCCGTCGCCTCGCTGGCTAGGGCCGACATGTCCCACCTCGACCTCTTAGCAGGTTCTGCAGGTTTGGGGGTACCTGCAGGTTTGGGGGTACCTGCTTGGACAAGGGCAGGAAGGAAGTGCACACTTTGTGAATCCTTTCTCTCGTATTCCAGTTCACCTGCAGGGCCTGTCCACACCAAGTGACCATTAAACAACAGCAAATCAGTCATACTTCAGTTCATATCAATATAACAAACTTCATAACAGTGATACACACATTTAATCAGGGCATTATGATGTGTAACCTCCTATTCAGACACTATCTTGAAGACACGATGCCTGACTCACACAGGCTGCGGGAGAATTAAAATGCCGGTAGTCACACGTCGGGAGATGAGCCATTCACAAACAGCTGGTTGTTTTTTTAGAGCACCATAAAGTTAAACAAAAGACCTAGAAACCTCAGTTTAAAGTGGCTATATCAAAGAGGGTAGGCAGAGCAAGAGGTCCAACTTCGGGGCTGGAACGTCCACACTTGGAACTTATTAGACAGACAGCAGGCGCTCATTGAATGACTGGTGGTCAATGGAGTTTTTACTAAACAGGTCATTATCAGACAGACTAAATCAAAAGTCTCCCTTTTCTTTTTCGATTATATATGCCTAGGTTGTCAGGACCCAGTACTACTACTTACAACCCGTTATGATTTTGACTATCCAACGATAACCAACTTTAAATCCGGCTAGCGCTGGTCAAATGCGCGCCACTCCAAGCATACGTTACGTAACTTTAGTTGCTAAGCTAACCGAAAACACTACTGCGCACGCCTGATCACTTCCCCTTGTGCGGACACAAAACCCAATGGGGAAAAGCGCCAGTTGCGTATCTTGTCATATATCTAAAATATTTGGCTACGTGGCGTTCAGAAAATTCTTCTCATTACTGACACCGGTGGCCGTAAGTGAACTGCAGCCAGTTCTTTGACTGCAGCAGCAGAGGGAGGGAAGGCAAACCCGAACCAAATTCTTTACATAAAAATCAACCTGTAGACTCTTATACGCAACTGACAAAGTCAGGGAAGGTCTCTTCTTTTTTTAAAGTTACATTACAATCTGTAATACATTGGCAATTTAAAAAAATTCATGCATGTAAAAATCTTACATATAGCCCCCTTTAAGAACACGAAGGGGCAGTGAAAACATCTGATTCGAGCTCTGTGGCATACCATGTCCAGCAGGGGGCGCACTCTGACTTAGGGCGTTGGTCTCCCCGCCGAGGGTGCTGCTGCTGTCCGTTACGGTTAAGAAATTGAACACGGAGAACTTGTCTCTTTTTACCTTGGGCAGTCCCACAAGCCCCGACCTGAAAATTGTACAAGAACTGGTCAGTAAATGGAAAAAGGCGCCGTCAGTCCAGGGGCCACATGTATAAAACTCTGAGTAAAAGAACGCATAAAGGAACGCTCAGGGTGAAAGTTGAAAATCTGCTTAAAAAAAGTTGAGCATTTTCTACCTCTGCCTTTCTGTCACGGTGTCGCCATATCACACGGACTCATATCACACGGACTCATATCACACGGACTCCAAACATTGTGTATGATTGGTGTCCATCGTGTGCAGAGGTACGCAGATTCTCACAGCACGTGTTATATTACGCATCTGAATTTCTGCGTGGAAACTCGCTTAAAAAGTGCAATGTAAATCATCTATCCATCATCTATCAATCATCTATCCATCATCTAATCCGCTTATTCCTGGTCAGGGTCACGGGGGGCTGGGGCCTATCCCGGCATGCATTGCGCACACACACCATTCACTCACACACTCATACCTATGGGCAATTTAGAGTCTCCAATTAGCGAACCCTGCATGTTGGGGGGGGAGAGAGGAAACCGGGGGGGGGGGAGGAACACCACACAGACACGGGGAGAACATGCAAACTCCACACAGAAAGGCCCTCGGTACCTTCTTGCTGCGAGGCAAGAGTGCTAACCACTACATCACCGCAATGTAAATCAAAGGAATAATTTTTTTACAATGAAAAGTGCAATATATTAGACGCTTTATTTTTTATTACTAATAGACGTACCCGGGGTAAGGGTCAGGGATGTTGAAGCGTTTACAGAGCAGCTTGTCGGGGTGCCACTCGAACGCGTCCCTCGTCAGCTTGCCAAACATTTTCATCTTCACCGCGGCTTGCTTGTCGTCAACATCACCCTGAGAGGCGAGGGAGAAGGGCAAAGGGGATTACATCATCCCTCCTGGTGCTGCCTGATTGGCTGAGCCCACACCAACTCCAACACTGGGGCATACCTCTTGGTCACGCGGGACTTCCACGGTGTTGCTGTCGTCCTGGCGTTTGCCGTGGGTGAACCTGTTGGACAGCGAAGAGCTGCTGGGCTTGTATAGCGTGGCGGCTTGCACAAACTCGTCCCGCTCACGGCCTCGCTCCCACTCGATCATGGAGGGGTCCAGGCTGCACTCCAGAGCATCTGAACATCAGGGCACAGCCATTTTACACAACTGCACCATTTAAACACTGCAAAAACTTACTTACTCTCAACAAGTCTTACATTTAGACTTAAAATCTCATTTATATTACTTTTCTTTGTTAAATGAGACACAAATTTTGCCAATGAGATGAGACAGTTTGACTCATTTCAAGATTTGCCAATGGGGTAAGAAACAGAAATACTTAAGACAAGTAAAAAAAAAAAAAAAAAAAAAAAAAAAAAAAAAAAAACAAAAAACTTTAATTTTTTTTTTTTTTTGCAGTGATGTTTTCTCCATTTTCCACACAGAACATCCACCATTTTGTTTGTGGTCTATAATGCCATAATGAAAAAAAGCAACGTTGATAAAAACTCTCCAAGGCAGTCTTTCTGTGTCTGTTTACGGATTAAAATTGAGCGCTACCTTTGTCTCCTTGTTTGAGGCCGCCGATATACATGTCGTAGCGAGCTTGCTTGTGGGGGTTGCTCTCGAAGGGCTTGAAGCCGTGGGCCGAGCGAGCGGTGGGGCTGCTCCAGGCCATGAGGGCCTGTTGAGCGCCCGTGGGCTGGGAGCTGCTGGACAGGGCATGCTGGGAAGAGGCCCTGGCGGATGCGGCGGCCAGGCCAGCGGCTGCCACGCCCGCTGCCACCATAGCGGCACGCCTGTCTTCGGACGAACCGCCCGACTTCCTCTCCCCCGCTGATTTGCGCAGTCCCGCCAGACGCTCCTTGTCTTTACTGTCCAGCAAGTCAAACACTGAGCTGGGCCCTGCAGACCAAACACAGTGTGTGAAATTACCATGAGCTGCACTGTACAGGAGGGCTCTCACACGGACTCTCACACACACTCTCACACACACTAAATATATTTTAGAAATGCACAGTGTAAATCTATGATTTTAATAAAGCGATGTAGGGCAGGTGCAGAGGCCAGCATGAAGCTCAGGAGGTCCCAAAGGGGAACGGAACCTGACTGGGCAGATTTGAGAGTAAGCCCTTAGAGACGGGCACCCAGCTGCCAGAAACCCTCTCTCTCAGGCTCCCTGTATTAAAGGGGGATCAGCTCAGTGCTTCCTGGTACTTCATTGAGCTTGACAAGACCAATCGAGGAAAATGGATCTTCGCAAAGCTTCCGCTTCCTTCCCCCAGGAGCACTGTGGGATATTGGAGGACTCCAGACTGGAAGATCAAGGTGGAAGCTGTGGCTTTATACTGACAACAAGCTGGATACCTGGGATCCCAGAAAGATTACCACCAGCTGTTTACTTTGCACTCACTCAGTGTAGCTGGAGAATTCTTCATATTTTTATAAACCGTAAACTGATCTATAAATTATGAATAGAGCACACAAAATGTAAGTTGTCATTCAGATAAAACAATCCCATTGTGCTCAACGCAAGAATGTACTGAAGTACACAGTAAGTTACCAAAGAACCGCAGGAAACTGCAACCCTTTAAAAGTTTCAATCTAGTATATTTTCCATTTTATTTATTTCAGAGAATATTTGATGGAGACAGATCTGTACATGATACTTGGCCTTTCCCACCATTGTTTTGCTTTTGAATAATTTCCCTGCGATAAATATGAGTATTTTTGTGTTCCGCAGCATTAAGTAAGTATTTTATTTATATAGCACCTTTCATACAACTGAATGCAGCTCAAAGTGCTTTAATTAAGTGGAATAAAAAATAAAAATAATTAAGTGGAATTATTCGACACGGGGAAAAGTGTAATAGTATGTTGCAATAATGTTATATTGAAAGTGATTGGACATAAATCATTGTTAAAACACGAGACAACTGCAGAACATATGGCTCTGACCAATGAGGCAAGAAGGTTTACTGTCCTATAGTGGAGTCAGAAGCCGCACCAGACATCTCCAGTCACAGACGTTTTCGGGCTTACTACAGCATGCACAACAAATCAAGCAAGCGAGCTAAAACACCTGACAAAGCTATGGCCAGTTGTGAGCTTAATTTTGAATTCTATCTGTGGTAGGGGGGCGTGGTTTTAGGCGCAGCTAGCAAGAGAGAGAGTGAACGCGGGCGGTTTAGGGAGCCGGCACAGCTGTCGGCAATCAGGGACGATTGATTATATGATTGTGGTTGTCAATTAACCAATTGCCTTGATTGTTCAACAGTGAGCCTGAGATCCTTGAAAAGGAGCCCTCGGGGAGTGGAAGAGGGAGAGAACAGGACATAGAGCACAGGACATAGAACACAGGACATAGAGCACAGGACATAGAGCACAGGACATAGAGCACAGGACATAGAGCGTGTGTCCAGGGTGTATGTGTCTGTGTGTAAAGAACGAAGTTCTCCTTCAGCTGGACTGCATTGTATTCATCCCACGAGCGGGAATAGCTCATCTTCACCACACTATCCTTTTTGTCTTTTGGAATGATCAATCTTTAAGAGCGCGCACCAATCCTGTATTGCGTTCTTCAGGCCTCTTCCAAAAGTATTACTCAAATGAGAGAAGCGCAACGCCGAAAGGAGTCCATTTAAACAACCTTTTTTTTCTCCCTTATTGTTTATTTACACATCCTCTTATCCCATGTGTACCCCCCCAATGAAGTCCAGTCCATGTGTAAAACACAAAGAGCAGCACAAGGAATTGTGGGTATTGTAGTGCTGATTTGTATCACAGTCGAAGAGGCGCGTGTCAGATGCAGGCCATGACAGTCACAACTTAGAAAAAGGTGATTTATTTTAAACCTTCCAACAACGGAGGGATCAATGTAATAACATCAAATGAGGGTGAAGTTTGGCAGTGTTACAGTAATGACCTGACATCACCACAACGTACATCTGTCAGTCTCTTAACAATCCTCATGTTTTCCTAGGTAAAGAGCCCTGATATTCTGGCTCTCTGCGCGACAGGCGTAACTACATGACTGCTTTCCTAGGTAAAGAGCCCTGATATTCTGGCTCTCTGCGCGACAGGCGTAACTACATGACTGCTTTCCTCGGTAAAGAGCCCTGATATTCTGGCTCTCTGCACAACAGGCGTAACTACATCACTGTTTTCCTCGGTAAAGAGCCCTGATATTCTGGCTCTCTGCGCGACAGGCGTAACTACATTACTGTTTTCCTAGGTAAAGAGCCCTGATATTCTGGCTCTCTGCGCGACAGGCGTAACTACATGACTGTTTTCCTAGGTAAAGAGCCCTGATATTCTGGCTCTCTGCGCGACAGGCGTAACTACATCACTGTTTTCCTCGGTAAAGAGCCCTGATATTCTGGCTCTCTGCGCGACAGGCGTAACTACATCACTGTTTTCCTCGGTAAAGAGCCCTGATATTCTGGCTCTCTGCGCGACAGGCGTAACTACATTACTGTTTTCCTAGGTAGAGCCCTGATATTCAGGCTCTCGGCGCGACAGGCATAACTACATGACTGTTTTCCTAGGTAAAGAGCCCTGATATTCTGGCTCTCTGCGCGACAGGCGTAACTACATGACTGTTTTCCTAGGTAAAGAGCCCTGATATTCTGGCTCTCTGCGCGACAGGCGTAACTACATGACTGTTTTCCTAGGTAAAGAGCCCTGATATTCAGGCTCTCTGCGCGACAGGCGTAACTACATGACTGTTTTCCTAGGTAAAGAGCCCTGATATTCTGGCTCTCTGCGCGACAGGCGTAACTACATGACTGCTTTCCTAGGTAAAGAGCCCTGATATTCAGGCTCTCTGCACAACAGGCGTAACTACATCACTGTTTTCCTGGGTAAAGAGCCCTGATATTGTGGCTCTCTGCGCGACAGGTGTAACTACATCACTGTTTTCCTAGGTAAAGAGCCCTGATATTCTGGCTCTCTGCGCGACAGGCGTAACTACATGACTGTTTTCCTAGGTAAAGAGCCCTGATATTCTGGCTCTCTGCGCGACAGGCGTAACTACATCACTGTTTTCCTAGGTAAAGAGCCCTGATATTCTGGCTCTCTGCGCGACAGGCGTAACTACATGACTGTTTTCCTAGGTAAAGAGCCCTGATATTCTGGCTCTCTGCGCGACAGGCGTAACTACATCACTGTTTTCCGCGGTAAAGAGCCCTGATATTCAGGCTCTCGGCGTGACAGGCGTAACTACATCACTGTTTTCCTCGGTAAAGAGCCCTGATATTCAGGCTCTCGGCGTGACAGGCGTAACTACATCACTGTTTTCCTCGGTAAAGAGCCCTGATATTCTGGCTCTCTGCGCGACAGGCGTAACTACATGACTGTTTTCCTCGGTAAAGAGCCCTGATATTCTGGCTCTCTGCGCGACAGGCGTAACTACATCACTGTTTTCCT
Source organism: Ilyophis sp. 1 JC-2022 (assembly GCA_022702515.1). NCBI lineage: Eukaryota > Metazoa > Chordata > Actinopteri > Anguilliformes > Synaphobranchidae > Ilyophis > Ilyophis sp. 1 JC-2022. Next base: position 5,562,061 of record CM040399.1, read on the forward strand.
AGGTAAAGAGCCCTGATATTCTGGCTCTCTGCGCGACAGGCGTAACTACATCACTGTTTTCCTCGGTAAAGAGCCCTGATATTCTGGCTCTCTGCGCGACAGGCGTAACTACATGACTGTATTGTTCGTCCTTGGGCTGATAAGCACACGTGTGGGAATAGCTTCGCGGCGCAGAAGCCTGGGAACAGTCATTACGGCTGTTTAGACACTAATTATGGGCACGGCACACCGTGTGCTGGTGAGTCATGCCGCTGCAGGAGAAGAGCAGGCAGCGCTGATGGTGTAAATTATCTCGCACATCCTGTGCTGAGAAGATGGCAGGAAGCGGCGCCTTTGCGCCCGAGTTATCCTGCCCTGAGGAGGCATGGACCGCTATGATTAACACAACACTCTGCGGTGTGGCCGACGTTTATGGAACCGGGATAGGCACGCACACACACACACACACACACAAAGGTGGAAAGACACACACATACAGGTGAAGTGACGATAGTTGATAGTACTAGAAGTACAAAGCTGCTTCCCATGGCGGGGGAGTTTTACTGTGTAGGCCAATCACAAACACACAGGCCTGCACTGAACCTCATTGTGTGGGTGCCGTTACTTAACTCTGTCCTTTACTGTGCACCTGTGTCAAAACTGGATCTGCGTACACTCCCTCACTCACTCTTTTTTCTTCTTCCTCCTCTCTCACACACACACACACACACACACACACACACACACACACACACACACACACACACACACACACACACACACACTTGCTGTAACGATGCATGTGTGTGTGCTGTAACACACACACACACACACAGCAGAAGCCTTGCGTGGGCACGCTGTCCCTGGTGGGGGTTCGGTACCTTGCAGAGAGGACTCTCCCAGCACCTCTCTCCTCTGAGATGAATCCAGCTGGTGACGACCCTTCGGCTGGGGGTCCTGGGACATGTATCCCACTGAGGCCTGCAGGGCCTGAGCCACCTGGGGACTGACGCTCGACAGGTCCAGCACCGGGCGAAAGTAGTGTACAGGTCTGAAGTCTCTCGGCAGCACAGGAGGAGGGTAAATCTATAATATCAATACAATGTTTGGTGTTCAGAATGAAAACCTACCATATTAGGGACCATGTTAAAATGAGAAAAATTCTGCTATGGATTCTACTGGTAAAAAGCCCAGATATTCTTGCTCTTTTATATTCATTTATGAAAAGAATAATGTTTCATCGGTAAAAGTAATGCAGCATACACATGCTAGGCCAGCAGTTATTGACTACTCAATAAACAAACGAGAAAAGCATTCAGTCTTTTGAAACAACACGGAACAATTGCTGAAGGATTGTAAAAATACAATCATTCAGTCCAACAATGCCTTTCATTAGGAAGTTAATTCATAATCACACCCTAACACACACGCAAAGTAAAGAAAATAATTATGTAGCACTATATAAGTAGCACTGTATAAATCCGCATATCAAAAACTTGGAAACTACAAGTCCACCGTTTAAAATATTATGCCATTTTATATGGTTTATATGGAATGTAGGGTAAAACAGAAATGATTATTATTAACACTACAGATGTTATAAATTCAAATTCATGTTTTAAAAGTACTCATTTCCTCTATTCCATTATAGTCCACATTCAGTAAATTTGTATTATAAAAACAATACCATTCCCATTACATATTCACTGCTCTGTTTAAGTGCTACTTGAAGCATTTATTTTTATCAACACAGTGCCAGAGAAAAGTACAAAATGATATACACGTGTGTGTAACATGTCAGAATGCATTCTGAACACATAAAGCCAATATGGGTCAGATATAAAAGTGTGTGTGCTGGAAATAAAAAATAAAATTGGATTCCAAACACAATGTAAATGTAAAGCATGACCAGTCCCCCCCCCACACCCCCACACCCCCCCACCCCCATCCACACCCCCACCCCCCCCCCCCACACACCCCCACACCCCCACACACCCCCCCCACACCCCCCCACACACAGTACAGGTGCAGCTCAAAAAATTTGAATATTGTGAAAAAGTTAAATATTTTTTGTCACTCATTTCAGGAAGTGAAACTCATATATTATATAGATTCATTACACATAGTGAAATATTTCAAGCCTTTATTTCTTGTAATTTTGATGATTATGGCTTACAGCTAATGAAACCCAAAATTCTGTGTCTCAGAAAATTTGAATATTTTGCTTTAACATATTTTTAAAGTATCATCTTTAATATTTGGTCGCATATCCTTTGCATGCTGTTACTTCCTGAAGTCTGTGACCAATCAACATGAAAAGACTCTCGATATCTTATTTTCAGGTACTGTTACAAGCGATACTATAACCTCTCTGCATTTGAACTGATCTCTATGAGAATTGGGGGTAAGACTAGATTCAGCTGTAAATTACGCTGGTACAGTATGGAACACATGACTGGCGAAATGGCTGTACGTCATCAAGGGTCTAAGGTATCAAACGAGCCCCAAACCATCACTCTGCGGCCAGATATGGAGTAGATGTGGATGGATCCCTTTAAGGGTTGTTTCTCCTGACTTTTTTTCCCCCCATAGAGTTCTATAGGAAAATGAGTCAGGAGAAATAACCCTTGCAGTGATCCATCCACATCTACCCCATATCTGGCAACAGAGTGATGGTTTGGGGCTCGTTCGATAGCTCAGACCCTTGATGACTTACAGCCATTTAGCCAGCCATGTGTTCCATACTGTACCAGTGTAATTTACAGCTGAATCTAGTCTCACCCCCCAATTCCCATAGAGATCAGTTCAAATGCAGAGAGGTTATAGTATCGCTTGTAACAGTACCTGAAAATAAGATATCGAGAGTCTTTTCATGTTGATTGGTCACAGACTTCAGGAAGTAACAGCATGCAAAGGATATGCGACCAAATATTAAATATGATACTTTAAAAATATGTTAAAGCTAAATATTCTAATTTTCTGAGACACTGAATTTTGTGTTTCATTAGCTGTAAGCCATAATCATCAAAATTACAAGAAATAAAGGCTTGAAATATTTCACTCTATGTGTAATGAATCTATATAATATATGAGTTTCACTTTCTGAAATGAGTGACAAAAAATATTGAACTTTTTCACGATATTCAAATTTTTTGAGCTGCACCTGTATATACTGAAATTCTAACTTTAATGATTTCATAATACTGAACATTTAGCACATCCCTCACTGAACAAGCCCAAAAAGAGTCAAAGTGGTGTTGCCACTGTATCTGAGATCCTTCATAACCATTTCACATGCATAATAAAACTATTTATGACACGGATTTGCTTCCACATTAAGAAAAAAAAAAAACCTACTGTTATAGTGCCCGTGGAGTCGCTAGCCAGCGTAAAGCCCTCCAATATTTTACCCAGATAAGCTGTGTCTTTACTGGATGCTGAAGAAGAGAGAAAAACACAAGGATACTCTGTAAAATGTGATAAAGAAGGATTAATGTTCAACATGTTCACACTTATATTTGTGAAAGCATCTACCCTGACAACTAAAGCCTTTGTTTTCGGCTGATATAACAAAAAACTAGATCCTTTCATAGTTAAGAAGCTATTTAGAGCTAGACCAGCAGTACAATGCGCCTCTTTTTCTAAAGTCCAACAAACTGATCATTCTTTTGCCGTTGCATCGAGGAAGCTCTTTCTGGGATGAACCACAATAGACCTATTCAATGGGAATGTCAATTGGGATAGAAATACTTGGGGAGGACTTCTGAGTCACTCTGAATGGCATAAAACCATAAAAGTGCTGTACTGCATTATAGAGGTCTGTCTCATCCACAAACGACAACCAGCGTTTACTGAAGTCAGCGTATGTTTCCATTATTGTGATACCAGCGACATATGATCCATTTTAATCGCACGTGGTGACGTAAAATACAAACACAAGCTACAGTGCGATAAATACAGGCCCTTTTGGGATTTTTTGAATTTCCAGTTTGAGCAGCATACCGATACCTTTCTTCTTGTTACCGTACTGCTTTGGTGCTGTCCAGCCATACAGCCCATCCCCTGGCTCCTCCCCCCCCAGCACGTTATCGTAGTTGGAGAGAGCGTCTCGGTGGTAGATATCATCATCTTCCTCTTCCATTGCTCCCACACCAAACGCCTACAGGTCCGAAACACAAAGTAAATACAATATTGTTCCTTCTAAAGTCAGGGCACAAACAAACGACCATCAGTCTCTCGATCCCCATTGACTCTTAAAAGTTTTGGGTTTGTGAACTGTTCGCAACACATGATTGTTCAATAATCTTTGAGAAACATTCAGTTTTTATAGTTTATAAAGGTAATAATGTCTCTCAAAAGCAAATATACACTGCTCAAAGAAATGAAGGGAACACTTAATCAACACAGTATAACACAAAGTGAATTAAACTTCTGGGATATCAATCTGTCCAGTTAGAAAGCGTAAATGATTGTGAATCAATTTCACCTGCTTTGGTGCAAATTAAAGTGACAACAGATGGACAGGAGAGGCAACAGCAAGACAACCCCCAAAAAGTAAATGGTTTTGCAGGTGGTGGCCACAGACCAGTTCTCTCTCTTTATCCTTCCTGACTGATTTTTCTCTAGTTTTGCATTTTGCTAGTGCCTTGTCACTACTGGTAGCATGAGGTGGTACCGGCAGCCCATTCAGGTTGCACAGGTAGTCCAGCTCCTCCAGGATGGCACATCCATACGTGCCGTCGCAAGAAGGTTTGCTGTGTCTCCCAGCACAGTCTCAAGAGCGTGGAGGAGATACCGGGAGACGGGCCATTACACGAGGAGAGCTGGACAGGGCCGTAGAAGGGCAACAACCCAGCAGCAGGACCGGTATCTGCTCCTTTGTGCGAGGAGGAACAGGAGGAGCAATGCCAGAGCCCTACAAATGTCGTGTACTCGTGTTTTCTGTTTGACCAAGAAAAAACACTCAGAAAGGGCCCCCCACATCCTCATGTGGGGACCTGTGCTCACAGTCCAGAGCCAGCCCCTCGAGCTCATTTTTTTGCCAGAGAGACCAGCCAGAATTGGCAGGCCATTGGTGCCCGCCCCGTTCTCTCACAGATGAGAGCAGGCACACAGACACAGTGACAGAGTGACAGACGTGAAAGAGTCTGGAAACGCCGTGGCGAATATTATGCTGCCTGCAACATCATCCAGCATGACCGGTATGGTTTAATGGACTTGGTCTTACACTTATGATATACTGTGATGATAAGTGTTCCCTTAATTTTTTTGAGCAGTGTATATACTTTCTAAACTGCAGTCTGACACAACGACATTACAATCTTAGGGCCTTAATCACAGAGACCTTTAGCATGTGCAAAACCTTCCAGCTCACGCAAAACTAATAACACAACCAATTATTGGAGCAAGACAAATACAACGACCAATCATTCATTGGTCATGTTATTGGTTTTACCTGTGCTAAAAGGTTTTGTACACACTCAAGGTCTTAGTATATCAAGCCCTTACTGTGTCAATACAAGAGCCGATGACACATCACGGTATGACCCTGGAGATATAAAACTGCAGCAATGAGCCCTGGGCTGACCTGGCCTGCTACTCCACCCCGACGCCTATTTTTGGGCCTGGAGTCACCGAGCAGGCTGCTGGCCCTGTCAGATTCCATGGTGAAGAAGTTCAAGTGTCCCGTCCCGGAGCCGGCGACTAGGGCCTGATGAGGGTTCAGACCCCGGTACCCCAGCCCGTGCAGGTTGTCTTTGGGAGTAAAGTCAATGGGGGTGACGTCTTTCGGAGCAAACGTCACATTTTCAGGGATATATTCGTCCTCTTCCTCCTATCAAATGAACACCAACAACATTTAGTCAGGTCAGATAAGATATTTAATAACCATCTTTAATAACATATCTTTGATATTTACAAAATAAATGAGCAACTTTCCAGTTACAGGCCAAACACCATAAATAGTGTGCGTAAATCTCAGTGAAGCAACGCTGGCGACGTCGCCTTACTTCATTCACAACCTAGGTAAATACATGGATAAGTATGTCGGTGTCTTCTTATAACAATTTCTGACATGCGTATCTTATAGCTGCACTACAGAGTTACTGACGTGATGTCATCAACCAGCGCACACTAAAGTGTTTGAAGACCCTGAGCGTTACCGTTCTCGCCCTCATCCTCCCAAAGGCCATTTTCTATCAACACTCTTTTTCCCCCCATAATGATGCATTGTTTACCCAGACATGGGCATCCACAGCTAGGGAAGCATAAATATGTCCGTTCCCATTGAATATATCAATGTATGCATGTTTGCAAACCTTTCTATCACAAACAAAGAGGACAACTGTTTTGGTTTTTGAAGAAAATAAGCAGTCAAAAAAAAAACGTCATTCAGCCCAGTGCGAGTCATGATTACCTCAGATTCCTCTGATCCTTTGGGTGGCAAAGCACAGCCGTGCGCTTTTACCCCAGCAACTGTGAGAAACAGAAAAGACTACCGAATGACACCGAGATAACAAATGGGGAACAGACTTGGTTAGCAAGAAAAATGTACACGTCTGACTGAACTACATGCTTCATTTATAGAGAAACGGATTTGTTTAAGCTGTTGAAAATACAGGTGTAACGTTTAGGTAAAAGGACGGCTCACCGTTGCTCTGCCTGGCACGTTTCCTCTTCAGACGAGGTCCCACGCCCTGCCCTTCTTTCCACCCCATCTTTCTCAGCAGCTCAACCCCCACTGAAATCCTGACACACACCAAACAGACATTACTCCTCAGAAACACCTGATAACACCTGAACAACATAGCTTTCAGACACTCATAACACATGAACAACATAGCTTTCAGACACTCATAACACATGAACAACATAGCTTTCAGACACTCATAACACATGAACAACATAGCTTTCAGACACTCATAACACGTGAACAACATAGCTTTCAGACACTCGTAGTACGTGAACAACATAGCTTTCAGACACTCATAACACATGAACAACATAGCTTTCAGACACTCATAATACGTGAACAACATAGCTTTCAGACACTCGTAGTACGTGAACAACATAGCTTTCAGACACTCGTAGTACGTGAACAACATAGCTTTCAGACACTCGTAGTACGTGAACAACATAGCTTTCAGACACTCATAACACATGAACAACATAGCTTTCAGACACTCATAATACGTGAACAACATAGCTTTCAGACACTCGTAGTACGTGAACAACATAGCTTTCAGACACTCGTAGTACGTGAACAACATAGCTTTCAGACACTCATAACACATGAACAACATAGCTTTCAGACACTCATAATACGTGAACAACATAGCTTTCAGACACTCGTAGTACGTGAACAACATAGCTTTCAGACACTCGTAGTACGTGAACAACATAGCTTTCAGACACTCATAACACATGAACAACATAGCTTTTAAAATTTTAAATGGAAACTGATGAAGTGGATACAGTTATCAGTGGACCGAGCACAAGTAATAGGGCTTTGTTCTCAGAAGCAGGCGCACCCTTCTCATTTATTATGTAGCCGAAGTAGCCCTTCAACCAGTCGATGTAGCCTACACCAACAGATACTATCTTTTAACATTATTCATCTTACGGGGGTAGGCCTATTTAGCCTAAATATTGGTCATATTATTTTTGTATTTTAATATCGTATTGAATGTGTAGGTGTTTTTCATATTGTTTATTTTGCGGGTGTGTATTTAAATGTTGGTCATTGATGGTGGTACACGGAGACCCAAGTGTTTTCTGAAGTGGTACGCGCTGTAAATAGTTTGAGAATCACTGCATTATAGCAATTCAATTCAGTCTTAGAATTTGCAATAAAACGTACAGTCAGGAAAATGAATAATGCCAGTATGACAGCACTGAGATTCCCTGTGACGTTGAGCAAGGCATTTGAACACTGTGCACAGCCATCCTAACAGGACTCTGTGTGAGTCAGACGCACCGGGCTGGGGTAACGAGGTCCTCCAGCACAGTGTCTCCAGGGATGGGAGCTGTTAGAGAGGTGACGGCACGGGCCTTGTCCTTCATCTCGTCTCTTTTCCCAGAGGCAAAGTCATCAGTGGTGGTGATTTCACGGGGGGCTATGCCATGTTCACCAAAATCCTACGATGAACATCAATCAGTTATAAGAATAGGAAGAATTAATAAAGCATGGATCTGCACGTTAGGAGAAAGAACTGGTCAGTAATTCAAAATATATTTGTTTTTGATGTGAATTAAATACTGAACCACGTCCCTGCCTGTCAAAACATAAATCAAGGCCCAAAATGTTACCTCCTCATCCATGAAATCTTCAGGTCTGGCCACTTGCTGTCCTGCTTTCTGTTGTCGTGAGGACACAAAAGTCGACGGCGCCCATCCTACAAAATCAAAAGGCTGTGTTCTCAAGTCCATATTTAAGTGCAGTCCATATAATTCACCTGATGCTTAAAGGTAAACCTGTCATCTTTCGCAAGACAATGCTAAACTACAAATACACATTTTCCACCAATCAACATTTCAGCAAACAACGTGGTCAATAAATCAAAAACGAAACGAACACAAACCTTCTTTGGATCCCACAGTGTTGAAGTAGCCCGCTGAATAGCCACCAGTAAAGGCTCCATGGAACCTCTTGAAGCGTCCCTTCTCATCCTTGACCGTCTGATCATGAATCGGGATCGGCTTCCTGAGAGGCTCATCTTCATATAGAGAAAACGTGCAATTACTTCTGTACACAAGGAAACTCAAGCAATACATACATATCTTTAGAGGCGCAATAGCCTAACATACGCGGTACATTATCGCCATTTGATTGATTTTTTACATTTTTATTTTACAGTACCCTAAAAATGTAAGCAAGTTAGATTAGTACAAGCGGACAAACGAACTTGAACTCAATATTGGTACTGGTGTCAACGTTACAGCATAAAGTAAGACGACCAGCAAATGGCATCTTGGTGCATATAACTTAGTATAACGTTACGTAAATAACGGACAAACGTTTCCACACTACTGCACCTTCTTCAAGCTAAATGTCATAAATTAGTATATTGTACGACTAACGACCTCATGTCTAGGAGTGGCATTTTCCTGCCACAATATATCCAGTCACAAACTAGATAAGCCAGCTCGCAACAATGTGGGAATTATTCGCTCTTCAGAGTGACTTGAAAACTTGATTTTAACACCGACCACGCGAAACTGGTAAATTAATATCGCAAGTTCGTTAACGTTAAGTTAGCTAGCTAGCTAGGTAGGCAAGATAAGTTGTTAAAATTATTCAGGTGGCTAACGGTAGTAGCATGACAAGGGACGCACACCAAGCTGGCTACCTCGTTATGATGATTATCTCTTTATATTTAAAGTTAGCTTCTGACACCAGGGGAAATTGCACAGATATTGCTAACGTTAACTAGCAAGTTGATTTTCAATGGGAATAGATTCAGCTTGCTAACTGAAGAATAACTAGCTGTCCAATAAATGAAATATAGCAAGATACTCACGATAGCTAACTATAGCTGGCTGGTGTGAGTACTCGCCACTTTTTAACTATTATTCCGGGATATGTGGTTTTAATCTTAAACCCACATATACAACTAACGACCGGGGGGGTGGGTATACGTTATGCATGTTTCAATACCTTCGTCGAGAGGTTCTAAAGGAATTCCATAAGTCACAAAATCTTCTTCACCATCACTATCAGACGCCATGTTGCTTGCTACTACAACGACGGTGGCCCGAAAGGTTCAAGTTTCTTGCGCAAACATTTTAAATAAAGTTGTCCTTATTTCAGACTTGCTGCCACCTATTGCTGTGGATGACCACGTGAAAACAAACGTTTAAAATAACGTTTTACGTTTAAAACGGAAAAATAAAATTTAAAAAAACGTGAAACATTTGAAAAATCAATATTTTCTGATTAAAATCATCACAATTTCATAAGCTAATATTAATTTCCTGTTGACTGCAAACTATAATTTATCGACATTTTGCCAACGAACAAAAACTTACACGGGCTCTGAAGGTACTATACCACCCTCTTGTGGTAAAGTGCTGGAACTGCGAGAATGCCTGACTCCGTCATTGTCAGCGAGGGTGAGATGTCTACTGCCGCATACTCCTCAGTCGACTGACTCAACGGCCCAAACCTCATACGTGTTGGTTTTGGGGAAGACAGGGAGACAATATTTTTATAAGTTGAAATTAAACCTACACCTATGCTTCAGAGGTCGGACTCGGTAGAAAGGTCACAAAAGTATGATCGTCAATAATGCGCAAATCATTAATATCCAGTTAAGACTGCTTAACCAGACCTCACATCGGAAATGCACCACATATCCATCCTATCAAATGTCTCAATTACATTCAGAAGAACAGACTAAACCAAAGACGATCTCATGTTTGACTTTTTTCATTGTGCAGTAGGCACAGGGTTTGAAATGAACTTTTTCACACATTGGCCAGAGTGGCTTGAGGATTAAAAAAATCACCAGCCATTTTCAACATTGTACCAGCCACATTACCTTTTACAATACAACACAACCTGGTTGGTTACCGAGTAAAAATCTTACCAGCAGTTGGCTAGTGGCTGGTGTTAATTTCACACCCTGAGTAGGCGTATAGACTAAGGATAAGAATAACAAGGAGACAAGGTCATTCAAAAACAGAAAGCTAAAATGTTCACTGGATAGTTTTTTCAGCCACGAAAAGAATCAAGGGGACCAATCAATTTCACTTTTTTGGATGAGACAAAAACTAACGTCCAGAAAATGTCTCTGGGTGTTCATTACAATGAGTGTGTCTCCAGTCCGTGGCCAAATTCTCAATCTGGCTCTGCAATTCTGGCCCTCATCCTATATCCTGACCATCTGAAACACCTTAAAGAGATAGTTCACTTTCTGTTTTCGATTACCCCAGACAGTGCTTGTGTGTGATGAAGGATACTCTAGATATTTACATACGTTTCTGATGATGTGATGGCTTTATAATGGCTGGTATAGAGGCATTCATAGATTTGTAGTCAGAAGCACAATCAAGGAACAGCTTGTCAATCAACGTAATGTTTCCAGCGGGCTGTGCATTGGAACAGATTAATTTTACAGATTCCATTCACAATTCTAACGTATAAAATTTATATAGTACTTATTTCCTTGAGTGAAGCAAGCTCAGGTTGCATGTGGCATAGGAAACATTTCAAACTGAAAATAAGATTATTAAAGTAAATAACAGAATTATTTTTGAAGAATAATAAAGTACAACCTGGAGGCATAACATCACTGTACAGCTGTCTTTGAGTTACTTGATATACACTGTGCGAATGGTCATAGCAGAGCAAATAAACTGAAGGCCTGTTAGCAAAACTGGGCTTTCCTCTGAAAACTACCATCAGATTTACATTAATCATCAGCAACATGCCAATTTATTTGGAACTTGATTTTATTTAATATAATTTTGTCCAAAATGTCCCAAATATTGACCTGGTGATGATGTCTTGTTATTGTTAAATCATATCACAACTCCCTGGTGCCTTTTATGAAAAATAATCCAAAATGAATGCCAAGTAAAGTCCTTTGGCCTAGTATGAAACCAGAGCTACATTCAAACTAAAATATCAGCAAAGAGTCAATCAAATGTTGTAATGGTGTTTCATTGTATGTGCTTGTCCCTCACAAGTTCTCCAAAACCTTCCCCTGGGTGGATTTATACACCAACATCCCGCCAAAAGTGTCCTTTCATTTACTTTTTGTTTTAAGAAAATAAATTTTGTCATTCGAAATGTAAACTCTTAAAGTGAAAATGCAGTAATTCATTTTCAGGTCTATATGCTTCCTTACTGTACATAAATATAATTCCTGAAATTACAAAACATCAAAATCAGCATCATCACCATCATCATATGGGCCCTCCACCAGCAAGCCCTATTCCCACCCTACACCCTCCACCAGCAAGCCCTATCCCCACCCTACACCCTCCACCAGCAAGCCCTATTCCCACCCTACACCCTCCACCAGCAAGCCCTATCCCCACCCTACACCCTCCACCAGCAGGCCCTATCCCCACCCTACACCCTCCACCAGTACGCCCTATCCCCACCCTACACCCTCCACCAGCAGGCCCTATCCCCACCCTACACCCTCCACCAGCAGGCCCTATCCCCACCCTACACCCTCCACCAGCAAGCCCTATCCCCACCCTACACCCTCCACCAGCAGGCCCTATCCCCACCCTACACCCTCCACCAGCAAGCCCTATCCCCACCCTACACCCTCCACCAGTACACCCTATCCCCACCCTACACCCTCCACCAGCAAGCCCTATCCCCACCCTACACCCTCCACCAGTACGCCCTATCCCCACCCTACACCCTCCACCAGCAGGCCCTATCCCCACCCTACACCCTCCACCAGCAAGCCCTATCCCCACCCTACACCCTCCACCAGTACACCCTATCCCCACCCTACACCCTCCACCAGCAAGCCCTATCCCCACCCTACACCCTCCACCAGCAAGCCCTATCCCCACCCTACACCCTCCACCAGTACGCCCTATCCCCACCCTACACCCTCCACCAGCAAGCCCTATCCCCACCCTACACCCTCCACCAGCAAGCCCTATCCCCACCCGACACCCTCCACCAGTAGGCCCTATCCCCACCCTACACCCTCCACCAGCAAGCCCTATCCCCACCCTACACCCTCCACCAGCAAGCCCTATCCCCACCCTACACCCTCCACCAGCAAGCCCTATCCCCACCCTACACCCTCCACCAGCAAGCCCTATCCCCACCCTACACCCTCCACCAGTACGCCCTATCCCCACCCTACACCCTCCACCAGTACGCCCTATCCCCACCCTACACCCTCCACCAGCAAGCCCTATCCCCACCCTACACCCTCCACCAGCAAGCCCTATCCCCACCCTACACCCTCCACCAGTACGCCCTATCCCCACCCTACACCCTCCACCAGCAAGCCCTATCCCCACCCTACACCCTCCACCAGTACGCCCTATCCCCACCCTACACCCTCCACCAGCAAGCCCTATCCCCACCCTACACCCTCCACCAGCAAGCCCTATCCCCACCCTACACCCTCCACCAGCAAGCCCTATCCCCACCCTACACCCTCCACCAGTACGCCCTATCCCCACCCTACACCCTCCACCAGCAAGCCCTATCCCCACCCTACACCCTCCACCAGCAAGCCCTATCCCCACCCTACACCCTCCACCAGTAGGCCCTATCCCCACCCTACACCCTCCACCAGCAAGCCCTATCCCCACCCTACACCCTCCACCAGCAAGCCCTATCCCCACCCTACACCCTCCACCAGCAAGCCCTATCCCCACCCTACACCCTCCACCAGCAAGCCCTATCCCCACCCTACACCCTCCACCAGTACGCCCTATCCCCACCCTACACCCTCCACCAGTACGCCCTATCCCCACCCTACACCCTCCACCAGCAAGCCCTATCCCCACCCTACACCCTCCACCAGCAAGCCCTATCCCCACCCTACACCCTCCACCAGTACGCCCTATCCCCACCCTACACCCTCCACCAGCAAGCCCTATCCCCACCCTACACCCTCCACCAGTAAGCCCTATCCCCACCCTACACCCTCCACCAGCAAGCCCTATCCCCACCCTACACCCTCCACCAGCAAGCCCTATCCCCACCCTACACCCTCCACCAGTACGCCCTATCCCCACCCTACACCCTCCACCAGCAAGCCCTATCCCCACCCTACACCCTCCACCAGCAAGCCCTATCCCCACCCTACACCCTCCACCAGTACGCCCTATCCCCACCCTACACCCTCCACCAGCAAGCCCTATCCCCACCCTACACCCTCCACCAGCAAGCCCTATCCCCACCCTACACCCTCCACCAGCAAGCCCTATCCCCACCCTACACCCTCCACCAGCAAGCCCTATCCCCACCCTACACCCTCCACCAGCAAGCCCTATCCCCACCCTACACCCTCCACCAGCACGTCCTATCCCCACCCTACACCCTCCACCAGTACGCCCTATCCCCACCCTACACCCTCCACCAGCAAGCCCTATCCCCACCCTACACCCTCCACCAGCAAGCCCTATCCCCACCCTACACCCTCCACCAGCAAGCCCTATCCCCACCCTACACCCTCCACCAGCAAGCCCTATCCCCACCCTACACCCTCCACCAGCAAGCCCTATCCCCACCCTACACCCTCCACCAGCAGGCCCTATCCCCACCCTACACCCTCCACCAGCAGGCCCTATCCCCACCCTACACCCTCCACCAGCAAGCCCTATCCCCACCCTACACCCTCCACCAGTACGCCCTATCCCCACCCTACACCCTCCACCAGCAAGCCCTATCCCCACCCTACACCCTCCACCAGCACGCCCTATCCCCACCCTACACCCTCCACCAGCAAGCCCTATCCCCACCCTACACCCTCCACCAGCACGCCCTATCCCCACCCTACACCCTCCACCAGTACGTCCTATCCCCACCCTACACCCTCCACCAGCACGCCCTATCCCCACCCTACACCCAACACCAGCACGCCCTATCCCCACCCTACACCCTCCACCAGCAAGCCCTATCCCCACCCTACACCCTCCACCAGCAAGCCCTATCCCCACCCAACACCCTCCACCAGTACGCCCTATCCCCACCCAACACCCTCCACCAGCAAGCCCTATCCCCACCCTACACCCTCCACCAGTACGCCCTATCCCCACCCTACACCCTCCACCAGCAAGCCCTATCCCCACCCTACACCCTCCACCAGCAAGCCCTATCCCCACCCTACACCCTCCACCAGTACGCCCTATCCCCACCCTACACCCTCCACCAGCAAGCCCTATCCCCACCCTACACCCTCCACCAGTACGCCCTATCCCCACCCTACACCCTCCACCAGCAAGCCCTATCCCCACCCTACACCCTCCACCAGTACGCCCTATCCCCACCCTACACCCTCCACCAGCAAGCCCTATCCCCACCCTACACCCTCCACCAGCAAGCCCTATCCCCACCCTACACCCTCCACCAGCAAGCCCTATCCCCACCCTACACCCTCCACCAGCAAGCCCTATCCCCACCCTACACCCTCCACCAGCAAGCCCTATCCCCACCCTACACCCTCCACCAGCAAGCCCTATCCCCACCCTACACCCTCCACCAGTACGCCCTATCCCCACCCTACACCCTCCACCAGCAAGCCCTATCCCCACCCTACACCCTCCACCAGTACGCCCTATCCCCACCCTACACCCTCCACCAGCAAGCCCTATCCCCACCCTACACCCTCCACCAGCAAGCCCTATCCCCACCCTACACCCTCCACCAGTACGCCCTATCCCCACCCTACACCCTCCACCAGCAAGCCCTATCCCCACCCTACACCCTCCACCAGTACGCCCTATCCCCACCCTACACCCTCCACCAGCAAGCCCTATCCCCACCCTACACCCTCCACCAGTACGCCCTATCCCCACCCTACACCCTCCACCAGCAAGCCCTATCCCCACCCTACACCCTCCACCAGCAAGCCCTATCCCCACCCTACACCCTCCACCAGCAAGCCCAATCCCCACCCTACACCCTCCACCAGCAAGCCCTATCCCCACCCTACACCCTCCACCAGCAAGCCCTATCCCCACCCTACACCCTCCACCAGTACGCCCTATCCCCACCCTACACCCTCCACCAGCAAGCCCTATCCCCACCCTACACCCTCCACCAGTACGCCCTATCCCCACCCTACACCCTCCACCAGCAAGCCCTATCCCCACCCTACACCCTCCACCAGCAAGCCCTATCCCCACCCTACACCCTCCACCAGCAAGCCCTATCCCCACCCTACACCCTCCACCAGTACGCCCTATCCCCACCCTACACCCTCCACCAGCAAGCCCTATCCCCACCCTACACCCTCCACCAGCAAGCCCTATCCCCACCCTACACCCTCCACCAGTAGGCCCTATCCCCACCCTACACCCTCCACCAGCAAGCCCTATCCCCACCCTACACCCTCCACCAGCAAGCCCTATCCCCACCCTACACCCTCCACCAGCAAGCCCTATCCCCACCCAACACCCTCCACCAGCAAGCCCTATCCCCACCCTACACCCTCCACCAGTACGCCCTATCCCCACCCTACACCCTCCACCAGTACGCCCTATCCCCACCCTACACCCTCCACCAGCAAGCCCTATCCCCACCCTACACCCTCCACCAGCAAGCCCTATCCCCACCCTACACCCTCCACCAGTACGCCCTATCCCCACCCTACACCCTCCACCAGCAAGCCCTATCCCCACCCTACACCCTCCACCAGTACGCCCTATCCCCACCCTACACCCTCCACCAGCAAGCCCTATCCCCACCCTACACCCTCCACCAGCAAGCCCTATCCCCACCCTACACCCTCCACCAGTACGCCCTATCCCCACCCTACACCCTCCACCAGCAAGCCCTATCCCCACCCTACACCCTCCACCAGCAAGCCCTATCCCCACCCTACACCCTCCACCAGTACGCCCTATCCCCACCCTACACCCTCCACCAGCAAGCCCTATCCCCACCCTACACCCTCCACCAGCAAGCCCTATCCCCACCCTACACCCTCCACCAGCAAGCCCTATCCCCACCCTACACCCTCCACCAGCAAGCCCTATCCCCACCCTACACCCTCCACCAGCAAGCCCTATCCCCACCCTACACCCACCACCAGCACGCCCAATCCCCACCCAACACCCTCCACCAGTACGCCCTATCCCCACCCTACACCCTCCACCAGCAAGCCCTATCCCCACCCTACACCCTCCACCAGCAAGCCCTATCCCCACCCAACACCCTCCACCAGCACGCCCAATCCCCACCCAACACCCACCACCAGCAAGCCCTATCCCCACCCTACACCCTCCACCAGCAAGCCCTATCCCCACCCTACACCCTCCACCAGCAGGCCCTATCCCCACCCTACACCCTCCACCAGCAGGCCCTATCCCCACCCTACACCCTCCACCAGCAAGCCCTATCCCCACCCTACACCCTCCACCAGTACGCCCTATCCCCACCCTACACCCTCCACCAGCAAGCCCTATCCCCACCCTACACCCTCCACCAGCACGCCCTATCCCCACCCTACACCCTCCACCAGCAAGCCCTATCCCCACCCTACACCCTCCACCAGCACGCCCTATCCCCACCCTACACCCTCCACCAGTACGTCCTATCCCCACCCTACACCCTCCACCAGCACGCCCTATCCCCACCCTACACCCTTCACCAGCACGCCCTATCCCCACCCTACACCCTCCACCAGCAAGCCCTATCCCCACCCTACACCCTCCACCAGCAAGCCCTATCCCCACCCTACACCCTCCACCAGTACGCCCTATCCCCACCCTACACCCTCCACCAGCAAGCCCTATCCCCACCCTACACCCTCCACCAGTACGCCCTATCCCCACCCTACACCCTCCACCAGCAAGCCCTATCCCCACCCTACACCCTCCACCAGCAAGCCCTATCCCCACCCTACACCCTCCACCAGTACGCCCTATCCCCACCCTACACCCTCCACCAGCAAGCCCTATCCCCACCCTACACCCTCCACCAGTACGCCCTATCCCCACCCTACACCCTCCACCAGCAAGCCCTATCCCCACCCTACACCCTCCACCAGTACGCCCTATCCCCACCCTACACCCTCCACCAGCAAGCCCTATCCCCACCCTACACCCTCCACCAGCAAGCCCTATCCCCACCCTACACCCTCCACCAGCAAGCCCTATCCCCACCCTACACCCTCCACCAGCAAGCCCTATCCCCACCCTACACCCTCCACCAGCAAGCCCTATCCCCACCCTACACCCTCCACCAGCAAGCCCTATCCCCACCCTACACCCTCCACCAGTACGCCCTATCCCCACCCTACACCCTCCACCAGCAAGCCCTATCCCCACCCTACACCCTCCACCAGTACGCCCTATCCCCACCCTACACCCTCCACCAGCAAGCCCTATCCCCACCCTACACCCTCCACCAGCAAGCCCTATCCCCACCCTACACCCTCCACCAGTACGCCCTATCCCCACCCTACACCCTCCACCAGCAAGCCCTATCCCCACCCTACACCCTCCACCAGTACGCCCTATCCCCACCCTACACCCTCCACCAGCAAGCCCTATCCCCACCCTACACCCTCCACCAGTACGCCCTATCCCCACCCTACACCCTCCACCAGCAAGCCCTATCCCCACCCTACACCCTCCACCAGCAAGCCCTATCCCCACCCTACACCCTCCACCAGCAAGCCCTATCCCCACCCTACACCCTCCACCAGCAAGCCCTATCCCCACCCTACACCCTCCACCAGCAAGCCCTATCCCCACCCTACACCCTCCACCAGCAAGCCCTATCCCCACCCTACACCCTCCACCAGCAAGCCCTATTCCCACCCTACACCCTCCACCAGTACGCCCTATCCCCACCCTACACCCTCCACCAGCAAGCCCTATCCCCACCCCACACCCACCACCAGCACGCCCTATCCCCACCCTACACCCTCCACCAGCAAGCCCTATCCCCACCCTACACCCTCCACCAGCAAGCCCTATCCCCACCCTACACCCTCCACCAGCAAGCCCTATTCCCACCCTACACCCTCCACCAGCAAGCCCTATCCCCACCCTACACCCTCCACCAGCAAGCCCTATCCCCACCCTACACCCTCCACCAGCAAGCCCTATCCCCACCCTACACCCTCCACCAGCAAGCCCTATCCCCACCCTACACCCTCCACCAGCAAGCCCTATCCCCACCCCACACCCTCCACCAGCAAGCCCTATCCCCACCCTACACCCTCCACCAGCAAGCCCTATCCCCACCCTACACCCTCCACCAGCAAGCCCTATCCCCACCCTACACCCTCCACCAGCAAGCCCTATCCCCACCCTACACCCTCCACCAGCAAGCCCTATCCCCACCCTACACCCTCCACCAGCAAGCCCTATCCCCACCCTACACCCTCCACCAGCAGGCCCTATCCCCACCCTACACCCTCCACCAGCAAGCCCTATTCCCACCCTACACCCTCCACCAGCAAGCCCTATCCCCACCCTACACCCTCCACCAGCAAGCCCTATCCCCACCCAACACCCTCCACCAGCAAGCCCTATCCCCACCCTACACCCTCCACCAGCAAGCCCTATCCCCACCCTACACCCTCCACCAGTAGGCCCTATCCCCAACCCACACCCTCTACCAGTAGGCCCTATCACCACCCCACACCAGCAGGCCCTATCCCCACCCTACACCCTCCACCAGTAGGCCCTATCACCACCCCACACCAGCAGGCCCTATCCCCAACCCACACCCTCCACCAGTAGGCCCTATCACCACCCCACACCAGCAGGCCCTATCCCCACCCCACACCCTCCACCAGTAGGCCCTATCACCACCCCACACCAGCAGGCCCTATCCCCACCCTACACCCTCCACCAGTAGGCCCTATCACCACCCCACACCAGCAGGCCCTATCCCCAACCCACACCCTCCACCAGTAGGCCCTATCACCACCCCACACCAGCAGGCCCTATCCCCACCCCACACCCTCCACCAGTAGGCCCTATCACCACCCCACACCAGCAGGCCCTATCCCCACCCTACACCCTCCACCAGTAGGCCCTATCACCACCCCACACCAGCAGGCCCTATCCCCAACCCACACCCTCCACCAGTAGGCCCTATCACCACCCCACACCAGCAGGCCCTATCCCCACACCCAGGACCCTCCACCAGCAGGCCCTATCCAGGGAAGAGCAGAAAGCAGGAATAAGGCCAGGACTCGTAGGGCTTGAGCCAGGGCCAAAGCAGCGAGGCTTTGAGCAATAGGTTCCCCTCCTGCCCTGTGCTTTCCTCTCTGCGGACAGCGCCCCAGGGACTCGCTCGCCTTTATCCAATCTGTGCGCCAATCTGTACGCCAATCGGCAGCCAAGGGGGATTATGGGTGAATGGAAACCGCTGTCAGAAATGGAACATGGGGCAATGACACACTGGCCGTATTACAGCATCCATGTGTATAATCACTGTGATACAACCCGCTACCATGAACCTCAGCTTTGTAGCTGACGATGGGACGCACTTTGAGGAGGATGCATACTGTAAACTGTAGCTGGGGAGGATGCATACTGTAAACTGTAGCTGATGATGGGATGCACTTTAGGGAGGATGCATACTGTAAACTGTAGCTGGGGAGGATGCATACTGCAAACTGTAGCTGATGATGGGACGCACTTTGAGGACGATGCATACTGTAAACTGAAGCTGGGGAGGATGCATACTGTAAACCGTAGCTGGGGAGGATGCATACTGTAAACTGTAGCTGGGGAGGATGCATACTGTAAACTGTAGCTGGGGAGGATGCATACTGCAAACTGTAGCTGGGGAGGATGCATACTGTAAACTGTAGCTGGGGAGGATGCATACTGTAAACTGTAGCTGGGGAGGATGCATACTGTAAACTTTAGCTGGAGAGGATGCATACTGTAAACTGTAGCTGGGGAGGATGCATACTGTAAACTGTAGCTGGGAAGGATGCATACTGTAAACTGTAGCTGGGGAGGATGCATACTGTAAACTGTAGCTGGGGAGGATGCATACTGTAAACTGTAGCTGGGGAGGATGCATACTGCAAACTGTAGCTGACGATGGGACGCACTTTGAGGACGATGCATACTGTAAACTGTAGCTGGGGAGGATGCATACTGCAAAGAGGACGATGCATACTGTAAACTGTAGCTGGGGAGGAGGCATACTGTAAACCGTAGCTGGGGAGGATGCATACTGTAAACTGTAGCTGGAGAGGATGCATACTGTAAACTGTAGCTGGGGAGGATGCATACTGTAAACTGTAGCTGGGGAGGATGCATACTGTAAACTGTAGCTGGAGAGGATGCATACTGTAAACTGTAGCTGGGGAGGATGCATACTGTAAACTGTAGCTGGGGAGGATGCATACTGTAAACTGTAGCTGGAGAGGATGCATACTGTAAACTGTAGCTGGGGAGGATGCATACTGTAAACTGTAGCTGGGGAGGATGCATACTGTAAACTGTAGCTGGGGAGGATGCATACTGTAAACTGTAGCTGGAGAGGATGCATACTATAAACTGTAGCTGGAGAGGATGCATACTATAAACTGTAGCTGGGGAGGATGCATACTGTAAACTGTAGCTGGGAAGGATGCATACTGTAAACTGTAGCTGGGGAGGATGCATACTATAAACTGTAGCTGGGGAGGATGCATACTGTAAACTGTAGCTGGGAAGGATGCATACTGTAAACTGTAGCTGGGGAGGATGCATACTGTAAACTGTAGCTGGGGAGGATGCATACTGTAAACTGCATACTGTTAAAGTGATCTCTGCAGCGTTGCTTCATCGCAGAGGGCCGTTTTTTCCTCATATAGACACATGGCTGCTGGCTGCTCTTCTACTGGTTGGCCTTTTATCTGCCATCTGCCCTTGGAAGACCTCAAGCCCTCGACCCCCCCCCCCCCCCGGCCTGCCAACACACCCCCCAAAGCCGAAGTCGCACGCGCCAATGAACCCCGTGGCTCTCAGCTGGGCAGACTAAAATATCAAAGGGGCCAAATATACGTTTCGAAATCCAACGCGTGCTGCAAATAAAAAAATTTATCTGATGGATGAGCCCCACCGGTCTGGGGAATATTTCAACATCCTGGGTCTTTCGGTACTGAACTCCACGGCGCTCCATCTCCCCCCTTTTCGTGATTCAATGGAACATGATAAGGATTAAGTGGTGTTTCTGTACTGGAGTTTAAAAGGCCTGGTAGAGTTTCCAACATGAAAAACATTTGTTTTGTATTGTGACTGATACAGGCTGCATGTAATAATGTATGCAGACAGTAAATAATGATTTATTGGACCATAAAGCTGCTCTTGGAAATTAAAAATGTGTCATTGAATATTGAATGAATTGCAAAAATCATTTAAATTAGAATCTCCTGTTCCCTGAAGCAATTTTGAAGTCTGATACAGGGACTTTCTTAACGTTTTACGAACTTGTTTTTTGTGATACACTGTAAGAAAATGTAGGTGACTACAACATAAAAAGATAAGTCAACATTCTACAGACAAAATTTTGAGTAAACTGAACTTCTAGACACAAAGTTTATCAACTCAAAATGTCAATTTAGTCGAACTTATTAATGTGTGTTAGAACTGATGTTTTAAGTCCTTTGCACTTGAAAACTTAATTTGATAGTTATAGAAGTTCAGTTTACTTAAGATTGTGTCTGCAGAATGTTGACTTATCTTTTTATGTTGTAGTCACCTACAATGTTTTAGTGTATATCCCTGTATGCTGTGTGACTGCTGATTGTTAACTTGTGACTGGATTGTACCGTTTCTCTAAAATATTACACGCGTTTTTACTTGTTTGCGGGTCTCTCTTGCAAAAGAGATCTTGATCTCCATGAGACTACCTGTTAAAATAAAGGACAAACAAAACATAAAATAAAAGTTTCATCTGCATGGTATGGTCAATATTTTTGCACAAAAAAAAAAGATAACTCAGTAGAAATGCCAATATAATTAACGTAATATAATTAATATATCATGTGATCAAAGGACAGCCACAGTCTCCATTCATCATAGAATCAAACAGTAGAATGAGCCGTGCACATTGGCGCAATGCGTCCTCCATTTGAGCAGTTTTGGCTCCAGGGTAAAATCTCTTGGACTGAAACATTTACAGTCCAAGGTGCAGCAGTTAAAGCGCTGACCGTAGCCGAAGTTGCGAAGTTCGCTTCTCAAACACTAGGTGGCAGACTATACACGTCAGTGAGGGGGAAATAGCATTATCTGACATTTCACCAACAGACTGCAAGTCATTGACTTAATCCATGTTCAGTGAGAATCATCCCGTTCCAAAGGTTAATATCACCACATTCTGTTCCTATAGCACCGCCTGTAGCTTCAGAGTTTGTGTCTTTGTTCCACGTTTCCTGTTTCCTGTGATGTCACATAAGTGGTACGCTCAAGTGAGTTATGCCCAAGAAATTGGAACGGGCCTTCTTTTTGCAGGTTGCAAGAGTAAAGCAGCATGTGGCAGTTGTTAGAAAACATCTATGTACTGTATCCTTGACATCTGTGTTTGTGTTTTGCATCAATATTAGTTATGATATGTGAGAATCCCACAGGGTCAACGACACGAGCGTTTTGAACATACTTAGATCCAAGCAGCCAGCTCTTTCACTCTTTCTATTTTTCCTGACACTGAAACAAAAAACCTACCATTTGTGTCCAATTTCTTTTAACCAATTGAAAAAGTGCTTCAGCCTGGGTTGGATATAGATTCTCAAATTGATGCAGAAAACATATAATCGAGAGCATTCATTTAAGTAGCTTTTTTTGCAGTAAGGTTTTCCATTTAATGACTGACCTCCACTAGTTGCTGTCCGAAGTCGTATAACTGTAGTGTCCCATTTTGTAAAATATCCTTTGGCCAGTCATCTTTTTCTGTGAAAGGTGCAAAGTTGTGGAATTCATTACTTGATCACCTGAAATTAGCCGAAAACTTTTATGATTTTAAGAGAAAAACACCAAGTCATGGCTGATCCAGCAACAAGTGTGCAGTCATGTCTAAATTTGAATGCATAAATGACATCAGTATGTTCATTTGTCATATGAAAACCCTTGTATAATCATATCTAAATCTGATGTACTGTATAACATGTTGCTGTACTTTGTTTTAAATACTACTTTTTTCTTTTCTTTCCTTTAAAATTTTCTGTTATCAAAAGCCCTTCTATGGACGGGGGTTGTAAATTAGCGTAAGTTACCAATTGTCAATGTGTATTTGTATCTGTCCCTATCAAATAAATCATAAATAAATAAATAAATAAATAAAACCATCGGAAAACATGTTTCTGGAAACATTTTAATGTTAAAATATGTATTTTTACCTCAGCTAACTGGGAAATGATATTTTGTATTCGCAATATTTTAGCAGAACAGTGAACTTTTCATTCGAGAGGTAAACTCTTATGAACGAGTGTTCATTGCAAATTGTGACGTTGGTGGTTTCAGTGCGACCGCACGACCTTTGTTGCATCTCTCTCTCTCTCTCTCTCTCTCTCACCCATTCTTCCCGTTTCTCTACACTGTGCTGTCCAATAAAGCAGAAAAAGCCCCAAAAAATATACATTTTAAAAAAAGCACAATTGTTGTGTGAGGAATACTTTAATCAGAGATGTGAATGATAACAGTATCAATGTATTTCTCAATGTATGTAGAAGAAAAAAAACCTTAAGATTACTGAACGTCAGTTTATCTGCAACACAAAATATGCTTTTACAAGCATCAGTTCTCCATGAGTTCGTCAGGCGCGTTTCCAAAACAGCACGGAAATGAGGCGGTGACGATAAAATCATCATGTTTCTGATGTGGTGGGCTGGTGCAGGTTAGTGGGCAAGTCCAAACTCATGAGCACATGGAAGTCTGTCATTAAAAAGCTGCTTTATTCTATGTTCATATTAGACGACTGGGATCACAGAGGGTGGCGTGTGCATGTTTATATCTGCTTGTTTGTTATCTGTGAGTGTGTGCCTAGATGCCTGTGGGGTGTATTGTGCGTGTGTTTCTATGTTTGTTTTGATCTGTGAATGTGTGCGGGGAGTAGTGTGTGTGTGTGTGTGTTCTTATCTCTGAAATGAGACAAGGAGCACGGGCTCACGCCCTCTCGACCGCTCCCCAGTAATGCTTCTCGTTCTCTTCTCGTTGACATCTCTGAATTACATTGTCACCTTCGCACAGATAATGGAATTCAATACTGAATACTTTTTTGGGGGAGTCAGGAGCCTTGCAAGAGTTAAAGAGGCAGATTGTAACTGTTCATAAATAGTGCACTTTCTGTTTGTGGTCTCCTGGAGCACAATTCTTACATGAACAGAAACGCATAGAGTACATGGGGTAATCTGGATGGTGGCTTTATACGGAGAGGCAGAGCTGTTACAAAGGGCAGAAAATCAACAAGACGCCGCAGTGCCGAGCTTAGAAGGCCCCCCCTCTGGTGCCCTCCTTCCATGCATTTCTGATGGAGGGCAGAACAATTTTATTTTATCTGGGGCTCTGACCGCTCTTGTCCAAAAGGCAGCAAACTACACGTTCCCCCAGCATTCCTCTTTCCCAATCCTGGCTCCTCGCTGCCGTTCTGAGTCCATTTTCACTCTTCTAACCCCAAGAAACGGTTCCAAGCGATTACGCCCCCTCAGATCTCTCGCTCTGGAATGGCTTGTAAAAGCTGGCAGACTCCTGCACCAAGGGGAACGCTCGATTATTTATTTAATTTTTTATTACTTAATTTTATTTGCTTTGTACCTTTATTTGATTAACAGGCACACTGGTGCCAGCGTTGGGGTAGAAGAGGACACAAAGCGAAAGGGCATATAAGATATTATAAAAGTGCAAGAGAACAGAAGATTATACGCTCGTGATAAGTATGGTAATTCCAGGGGAATTCTATTCGTGGCACAACTCAACGCTGCTGGTGCAAAAACCTCCAGCCTGGAAGCAGCAGTTTTGCTACCTTGTCCAAGCACGAGCAATATTTAGCGCTTTATTACTGGAAAAAAAAGGTAAATCCCAGTTTTAAAAGGCTACCATATTACTGTTCTGCCTACAAGAGTACAAGAATACAGATCAAGGCCCAAGATAAAAGCTTAGGTCGAGACTATACTGACTAGAATAAAACTACAAAGTAAAATACAAGTTAAAGAGCCAATGTGTGTTACATAAGGCTGTTTTTATATTTTGTTCCTGAAATGCAATAACAAAATGAAGAATTGAGCGTTCCAGTCAATGTTGACAAGGACATCGGCACATGCTTATTCCAGGTGTCATTCGCACCTTGAGCAGGTGCTGCTGTCAAAGGGACACGCAGAACCACTTTTACCTGGAATCCCATTAACTCGTCAGAAGAGGTTTCAGTGTGATCTATTCATTTAGGAATGTGTATTTTCCATAAAACACAAAGCGAAAGAGTTTCCTCTGATGTCGATTGTTTTAGGGGTTGCTCCATTGTACGATACTCGCAGGATGTCATGAGTCAAAGGCAGTCCAGACACCTTTGTTTTGAGTCGTGTTTGTCAAAAAAACATAAAAACCATAACAAAAAACCTGAAGCTCAGCCAGCCGAGAAGAAGCCACAGACCAGACAAGAGATGATTGCTCTTAATTCTCTGCAAGGGCTTTGCCATCAGTAAAGATCCCACAGGACTTATCAGCTTTCAGACCAACCCTGGCACTCCTTGTAGACACAGTTGCGGTGAAACAACTGTGATTATCATCACATTCAAATATGGTTTGATGGGCCACGTGTTTATAGTTGTTGTTTCTTTGACTGGAAAATATTTATTTTCTGCTGAATGCAGCAATGCAACCAAACACAGAGTCTTGATAACTCATACGGTTCCTTAAATATAGTTCTAGTGCACAAAATACGCTCAATTAACTAGTAACAAATCATACGCTTACTCCTACTTCCAGTGTTTTAACTAACAAACAAATAAGGGTTGTGTTTTGTTAAATTGCGTATAACGCCCCCAATTATTCCATGGTCAAATGTTTCTCTTTGCACAATTTCCTTCATGGCAGTGAAACCTATGTTTTCATTCAAATTTGACAAACATGTCTTATAAATGACTAGTTAACAGGCAATTAATAGTAATGAATAAAATCCACTAAAAAGTGTAAAACCTATAAATAATACTTATGTGCCATGTCTAGCATGTGTTTGGTAATTGAATGTTTTCTTCACAGCCAAACCAGCGTAGGAAGCACACAAACAGTGACACACAGTGACCCAGAAGCATAACAGCTGACTACTTTAATGCACTAAAATGTGGGATTTTTAAAAGCTTTACGTAATGCTGTTATTCAAATTCATACTAAGGCACTTTACGCGGAAATGTGTCAGCAATCACCCGATTACAGGGTATTAATAGCCCTTCAGGCCAGCATGTGTGTGAAGATATTCATGTATTTTTTACCAATAATGCAAGCAAATCTGTTCAGGAATGGTATTATCGACAAGAGTCACGTCTTAACACTGGCCACTTTATACTCCGGATATACTCATGCACTCAAATATGCTTTCTCATGTTTAGTCCAGTCTCTAAAAGGCTTTAGTTAGCATTTGAATATTAACCCAGGCGCACAGGAACCATTGTTTGAACACAGCATGTGACTTAGCATGTCCTGTCAGTATTTTTGTCAGATGGAACACGTTCATAAGAGATTAGATTTAGAAGAGGCAGTCGGCAGAGAGACCAGTCACGCTTCCAGAAATTTTCCAACTTCAAGCCATCTTCACAGGCTTATTTTTTTTTAGGACAGGTGGAATTCATTGGGTCTCACTCTTTGAGAGCCGCCATTTTTCTGTGTGATTTCCTGATCCTTCTCCTGCTGTGGATTCGTGAATTCAGAGACCACCCCCTTCTCTGTCAACATCACTCTCTCTTTCTCTCTCGTTTTCCATCGGGGGCAGAAGGCTGGACAGTTTGGTTCACTTACACTCCCCACCCCCACTCCCAAGGGCACATGGGTGATCTCCACAGCTCCTTTCTAGAATTTTCCCTCCCTTCCAGAAAACAGCTGCTTGGAGATAGCTAAATATGCAGCTACTGCAAGCCAACACATTGACCAGATAAGAAGGCAAGAAGGCATTGATAGAAAAAAAGTGTGTGCGTGTATAACATTGTACATACACAGCGTTCGAGTCTGAAACCCGAGAGTCATGAATCCAGAGCTAGCATGCAACTATGCCTTCTTAACATCCTTATTTTTTAAGACTCGCTGTTATTATGACCGATGCAATATAGGTGAACATTGGATGGAAACAAATGACACTTTCCTATAAATAAAAACTGGGAATACACCTCCTGCTCTATAACTGCTGTAAATCCATGCAAATCCACCCACTTTCCAAAGGGGAGCAGGTTTCCAAGGGAGAATTATAATGAAAAAAAAACAAAGTTACCCGCTCCAGTACGCATCGTTTGACAAATTGACAGATTTTTATATTGGCCCATTGCAGGAGCTATTCTTTGATGTTCATGGCTGTTTTTACTCTGTCCTTCTTTCAAAGGAGTGTGTACAAGGCAATAGACCTGTAACGTGACAATATGACTTTGGGACAAGTTACAAAACAAAGAGACCGCGTTAATGAAGGTTTTGAGATTTTATTTGCGTTTCAATGCATTCGGCAAACAGTTTTTAAAAAGATGCAAACGCCGCGATGAAGATGGCGTCTACGGCAATGAAATATTCACGGAGAGATACTTCCTCTTTGGTGGAACACTGACTTTATTTTCCAGTTTGAAAAATGCCTACCTTCCAACGCCTGCCTTGGTCTAAATAATCCAACTATCAGCTGTGTCTTGGATCTGCAATTCCCTTACCTGGATATAGGCAGCCCTATCCTGCTGAAGGGGCACTTCTGTAGCAAGCTGATCATCAAGAGCGAGAGGCCTGCAGTGTGAGGTAAATATGTAGGAGATTTATTTATGTATTTATTTGATCGCACACAGATGTCTCTGCTTTCCAGCGTTTGGGCAAAGAGATGCGCTAAAATGCAAACTCAAAATCACTGTTGACCTGGTCATTGAGGTTTGCTTAGCGCATGCTCTCGTTCACCGCTTGAAGGTTTAATCCTGTACGCGTTCAGAAATCCACGGTTACAGCTGTAGATTGAACATTGAACAGAGCGAATGAGCGAGAGACGTGTTACACCGGCTGAATTCTCGCAGATTTCAAACTCATATAGTCCTCAAGTGTGGAGCCCTGCATTCAAACCACTGTACTGTACAGTCTCAGGCAAAAAGGTACATAAAGCACCTCAGCAGGTACAAATGCCCGTCACTGTGGTGGTACCCTTTAGGTACATAAAATCATACCCCGAGACAGCAATACATAATTCATTTGTACCTTTTTTGCTTGAAAGGGTACTTATTAGTACATTTCAGGATACATTTGGGAAATTTGTTCCTTAAAGAAGAACTTTTATTTGTGAGAGTGTATGATGCCTAGTTGCCTCTTTTTAAGCAGAAAACCTTCTCATTCATGTCATCCCTACCCTGGCACGGCTTCCTCTGGATGGGCAGCGCAGCGCTCCTAATGGCTCAGTACAGTAACTTTCCATCCACCTCTTCATTGGTTAGCCTTTAAAGAGTAAATTTGGCGTTGCACGCGATTGGTTGTGTGGGCTGACTGGATGCGGGGCAAAAGCACATAGCGTGTCGTTCTCCACACGAGGAAAAGCTCACCACAGTTGAGGGCCTCAGAACAATGGGAAGTGATTCAGATTCTCGATACACTATGTTAAAGATCTCCATGAGTTTGACGTGTCCCACGGTTGTTTGTCACAGATACATGTCATGCTAAAATGCAAAGTTCAGTGAGCATGAGGTATGAAAAACTATTTGGAACCAGGCTTAACACACAACCACCAGCTTGCATGTGAAGGAGTGACCCTTTCTGAGAAAACTGCAGTCAGACGACCGTGACAATAGTATCTCGTCTATGAGCACGAGTGAAAATGCCATGATTGTAGTCGCGTTAACGTAAAGTAAAAAAAGATTTGTTCAATTTATATCCGGAACCACTAAAATGTAGTCGTTACATACTTATGTGTGATCATTTGTTCTCACTTGTGACAAAGTGAATGACTAAAAACAATAGTTAAGTTCATAAATGACTGATAATTAGCAGCGATTATAAAAGCAGAACCCGCTCAATTGAATTGCTCATGTCTGCTAATGTACGATTTAACTTACCACCGTCGTACACATAGGCAAGGCAACAAAAAAACAAACGTACATAGAACAAAACAAACAAATAAACATATATTTAACTTAAAATATAATTACAGTCATGCAATTTATCAAAGGTGTAATTACTTACGAGCCACTTCCATGGAGATTAACGGTGTGTTGCGGTGGTTTGACTCTTCAAAGCCTGTGCACTGTAAATGGCTTTTAAGAGACTCAACGGTCTTTCATAGTGGAACTTAAAGATGCATTCAGAAACGGGTTATTGACGAAACAGCATGGAATAGTGTAAGCAAGGCAACAGGGGGCTTTGTTTAGTCAGTTGTACGAACGTGACCAGCTGGTGTGTGATTGGACCACGGCCTGGGATGGCTTTCATTTGGGACTTACAACTCAAAAATAAAGCACTCGGAATGGCGTGACTTGAGGGCTTCTTTTTGCCAGCAACACATCTGTATAAGATGAATAAAAGCACACAGTCTGCTAAGGGTCCCAGAACCGAAAATAGTACTCAAATCTAAACACTGCTTCACTGTCACCAAAAATGAGGCCAATCAATAGTATAAGAGAAGGATAAATGATTACAAACATACACTTTAAACCTAAAACGCAACACCACATTTTAGCAGAACAAGTTCATGTGGTGCAATTGCAAGATTTTGGCCCCAAGGTCCTGACCGTTTTGCAGATTGACTCCCTCTACTGGCATTTGCAAGATACTGTAGGTTGTCAAGACCAAATATTTGCACACCTGCTGTTCGTCGTTCAAACAGTTCACCGTGAGAGCGTGGCACTGTTGTTCTCATCCGACAACCCACTCTTTTCTAGAGAAGAGATGTGTATTAACTGTAGGTTTTTATTTTTTATTGTTGTGGATAACTCAACAGATAGAAGCATGGCTAAAGATGAGCAGGGATCCATTCACCTGAAACAAGCCACACGTAGCGAATCACATTTATTTAAAAAAATTAAACTTAACCTTAACCATGCTTGTTAACAAAAAAGCCCTGCTAACACCCCCCCACGCCCAAATTAGTCTAACCTGCATGTCTTTGGGATAGTGGGAGGAAACCGCGTGGACACAGGGAGTACATGGAACCTCCACACAGAAAGGCCCTTCTTGCTGTGTGGCGACAGTGCTATCCATGTGCACCAGATCTTCAACTTGGTGTACGAAGAGTACCTTTCTCAGGCTAACAGGAAGTGGCTCAAAGAGCTGCAGGAAGGAGGAAGAAAAGCGATGAAGAGATGAAGGAAAGGCAGTTGAATGGTTTTATCTTTAGTGTTTCGTTACCCTAAGGGTGAATGAAGGACAGGGTTTCTGTCACAAAAAAGTATCTGCTCACCTCCTGCGATCCCTGCGCCTGTTCTCCCTCCTCCCCAAGCTCCTCACGCAGACAAGAGCACTCGACCACATCCAAATGTCAATATGAGTGAATGTCAAATTTGAGAGTGATAAAATATCCGCCGAAAGCTAGACGCACGTTGCCAAAGGGTAATTTGGTTGTCCTCGTATGAACAGCTGAGAGGCTCATTCATGATGCAAACAGTGGAGATCACTGGCAGCCATGTTGGGGACACAGAGTGGCAGCTCTGGCAGCCATGGTGGGGACACAGAGTGCCAGCGTTGGCAGCCATGGTGGGGACACAGAGTGCCAGCGTTGGCAGCCATGGTGGGGACACAGAGTGCCAGCGTTGGCAGCCATGGTGGGGACACAGAGTGCCAGCGTTGGCAGCCATGGTGGGGACACAGAGTGCCAGCGTTGGCAGCCATGGTGGGGACACAGAGTGCCAGCGTTGGCAGTCGAAGTGCGCAGAGCAGTTGAGGACAGGTCATCTGGATCCCATCCTATCGCCAGATAGGTGAGGAACCATTTGGCCTGTGCCCAGGTTCCCATTCTGGCTGCATGCTATCGCTGTGTATCCTACTGAGCCATGATTGGGCAGGTCTCCAGGAGTACTGGCCCACTTTGACCTGCACCTATGACCCAGTGCAACGGCCCACCGGTCGCAGAAATACGTCACCGCTTACATTTCTAGCATCTGCTCGGCTTCGAGCTGAACGCGATCTTTGGACTGCAGTTAACGGCCTTGTACATCTGATGAGGCAGGTTTGACACCCCCTTGTCCCTGCCCACACTGCGCTAAGGGCAAATGCAGCGCCGCTAGCAGGCTGATGCTCCTCTCCACTCTCCGCCTCTCCACCGTCGTTGCTGGCTGAAACCGTGTCATCTCCTAATCGGACACGATGCTTGTGACAGCCGCACGTAAAACCCAGCAAGAGCCGTGTGGGCTTGACATACTACTCTTGGCTTGCGTTCTTTCCAGTTGTAACTCATCGGACAGCGTAGCGACAGGCTAACACAGGACGTCCAGATGTCAAACCCGATGTCAGCACATTTTCCCAAAAGCCGGCAGGCAAAATTAATCAAACGGCGCATCATCGCTTGGAGCTGGATTCAAAAGATTCCTGCTTGAAGCCTCCCCTGTTTCTGCTTTGAGTTCAAAGCTAAAAAAATGTTGACTCTATATCGTCTACCCCTGAGAACAATAGCGCTAGCATGGCTGCCAGAGTTGATGCTGGAATTGAGTTTGATTCTAAAACAATAATACCAATAACATTGATGGTACCTTTGGGAACTGAGGAAAAAAAAAATGACATAATGTTTCATACAACTCATCCTGTTTTGCCTCTCAGTTCAATGGCCTGAAACATCCATGTAGAATTTATTTGGCGGAATAAAGAGAACGACAAGTGACCACTTAGAAAAAATAGACACCGCTGAAAAAATCATACTCGTAAAAAAAGTGAAACGATGATTTATATAATTTCAAGCATGTGCAGTGCATTCCATGATCATCGTCCCCAAGTTGTTGCAGGATTTAACTGGGAAACACAGACAAGGGGGATGTATAGTGCATTTTCATTTCATTGCATCTTTGCTGTTTGATTCAACTCCATGAACTACAAACAGCTGGTTTCCCAATTTTACGATGACGGCTGATGAGCATGTGTTTCCTCTTTGAACGCTCGCCTCGTCAAGCAAGTTTATTGATCTCTTGTTGATGGGGAAAAAAAGTCATTGTTTACATCAGAAAATTTGTGCAGGCCAAATAAATATTGCACACAAACATTTTTCTTAAGGAAGTACTTTTGTTTCTTTTGACCCTGGAGAAAGGAATTGCTTTTTTGTACAACAAGTTGAGCACAGTGAGTGATTGAACTTGCATGCATTCAACGCAACCGCTATGGTCCTAACTAACGACTACTATCTCTTCTCTTTGGCTAACAATTTGTTTTCCAGTACTGTACAGCATTTTTTGGAAATGAATGAAAACTTGCGCAAGAATCAAAAGGACATTATATTTTCGGAATAATATTTTCTCCATTTCTCTATTTTTGGCTGAAACTGAAAGAAACGAGCTTCACAGTGAGCCTCCACCTCAAAACCATGCGACGGAGCCACGGCCACTTTCTTCTCCGCTAACGCTCTCTGTTAAATGCTTGTTGAGAGTAAAACAGTAATCTATCACCAGAAAGCAACTGGTTAGAACACCTCAATGTTCTGCACCATGCTGTGGGGGGAAAATGCGTCACCATTTTGAATGATCGAATGCACTCTTTCTGTGGTCTTTTAATGAACTACAAAAAAAAAGATGATTGAAAGTGACCCCACCGGCTGTTGGCTCGGTAACCAAGAGCACAACAATCAAAAGCTTTTTGTTGAAATGGCCCTCCTCTCTTCTCTTCTCCTCTCCTCTCCTCTCCCCTCCTCTGTGCGCTGTGGTTTTGTGTCCTCTTTTCTCTCTGCTGGGTAGGTTCCTGTCTATTATCTACAACATGGAGCTTTCATTTAAGCTGGTGGTCAAAGTTTGCAAGCAATCCATTACCAGCAATGGCAGTGATAGGTCTTTCACGTGTCTCCGGCTAGATAGCTTTGGCATCCAGAAGGGTGCTATCAGTTTGCTATTCAGGGGTTATCATTGTGATTACCTCAGTTCGAAAAGATCTTCAAACATTAGCTATCTCCCGTGGCCAATCATTTATTCCCCTTGCCCAGTTTGGCTTCAGAAGACTTTGGTGACTAGTGACGAAGAGGAAGAGGATGAAAATGAAAGACAGAGGCCCTGGGAAATGCAAGTTGGGATCACTGGTTTGTCTGTTTTATGACTGGTTTGAAAGCCACTTTCATACGTGAAAAAAGGCTAACATGCGCAGTACAGATCAAACTGTGATCACTGTGATGGGCCCTATGCTCTGACACACAAGTCAATGTCAGTGATTTTAGTGGTATTGTTAATACACACAGGGCCTGATTAACTTTTTCCGTAGAATAATTTGGCGCCGAACACAGGCTGTCTATATACAATTCAGAATGTCAGGGCCTGGTTTACTAAGACCTTTAGCGTGTGCAAAACCTTTTAGCACAAGCAAAACTAATAACATGACAAATGATTGGTGATGGTATTTGTTTTGCACCAATCATTGGTTGTGGTAATAGTTTTGTGTGTGCTAAAAGTTTTTGCACCCATTAAACCATCTTTGTAAATCAGGCCATCAATGCATATTTGGAAACCCAACCCCCTTTACACAAAATGGAAGATGACGATCGGAAAACTTGAAAAGTCATCATTCATCTCCCCAATCCCCCATCCAGCAGCCTCGTATTCCAGGATAAATTCACACGACCATAATCCAGAACCTCCAACAACCCTCACAGCTCATAGTAATACTGGACCAACCCCACTGCCTCATTCCCTCACATGCCACCATGATGCCTTTTCACCCCCTCGGGGGTTGGGGTTTTTGTATTTGCTTTAAAGCTGTGTGGTTGGTTGCTGACAGTGTCGGGGGGGAAAGGATGTACCCTCTTCCCTATAAATACCCTGCAATCATGAGACCCTTTTGCTCTCCTCTGATCAGGCCTGAAAGAGGAAGTTGAAACCACTTCCCGATACGGCCAGCGGCATTCTGCCGATTCATATGTGCACTGGAGTTTTTTTTTTGTCACACAACATTTCCAAAAGAAATTCACCGCATGCAGATCAAAGTAAAGTCGGATAAGATTGACTTCAAACGTGGGAATGTGTGTGACTCATATCAACTCTTTATAGGCAACGATGAAATAAGTTAATGATAAGTTCGTAAGTTATTGCTTTTTTTAAGTGTATCTTGAACTTTCAGTAAAGTGATTTTGTGTAAAAGGTCATGGTCAGATCAATTTGTTTTATATAAATTTCGCAATAATTCTTGAACATATTGAAAATTGTTACATCAGTTTCTGTGCTTATCTAATGTGATATCTGAAACTGAAAGTAAATAAATAAATAGACTTATGAAGAGAAATTTTGTTAATAATATAATTTCGACACATACTATTGCCGTACATGCTCTCCTTAAATTTAAGCAGGCAGCACCTCTCCCCAAATTGGCATTAATCATCTGAAGTAATTTGAGACTAAGAGCATGAAGCTTGCTTATCGTTTGTAATCTGCACATTCTCTAAACAGCTCCCGTCTCTCAGTGGCTTGTTTAATGGGATTACGGCGATGGAGGTTACTCTCAGATTTTGACGCATTTTTATTCCTTATTGAGCGAGCTGATCACAGGTTGTGCATAATCCCCCATGCATTCAGGCCTGGCCGTGATTCAGCATGTCCAGCGTATGTGCCGGTACTCCAGCATGAGTATTGCTGGTCATAAATAGTTCAATTAATAATTCAACATTCGCTAATGATACGAAGCTTTCACACAGTTCTTGCTCGGAATATTGTAATATGCGTTAATGTGGCAATCAGTAACAATCACTCACTTTTAACGCAATCTTCCTTCCCCATGTAGTAAAAATGACTGCAGTCTTCTGTGGAGATTGTCAGTGTATTGTGTTTGACTTTGGGCCAATGCCCTTGACATAAATACTCCACCTTTACACAAAATCTTTGACTTTCTTGCTTTGTAATTATTTCTGTCAACTCATTAAATCAGGTGATGCAATAAAAAGTATCAATTATTTGATCTTAGTTTTATAAAGGACACAATAATAATATATTTGTACACTTTGTCGAATAATAATCATAATTGTATGCACTACACTCGATACACTGTAATCCACTGCACAGTGTTCAGTTTGTCTCAATAAATAACCAAACTTGCATCCAAATCATTTTGGCAAGAAATAAGTTGCTTCGTAAATTACTTTTTGTCAAGCTTAGCCTGACACCCAAACTTGTTTGAAAATAGCCTCTCTCTCACTGTCAAATAATAAAATATGACAAAATTATGAAAAAATGGGACAAAAGTCTGGTTGTAGTGCTGTAACAGTGGCTAGACAATAAAAAAATAACTCCAAAATTAAAGCAGGCTAATTTTAAATCCACTAAATAACCCTTTTGCCTTTCACATTACCACATCTTGGTGGCAATAGCAGAAACCTATCCAGTCTGTCAATGTCAAAGTGGAGAGAGGTGATACAAATTCTCTTGACCTGCCTGTGCTCGCGTAGACCTGGGGGGACGGTGACCAGTACGCCCTCGTTTAAAAAGGGAGGGGATGGTGTTGGGTTTCCTCACAGTCTACCTAACGTTATGCAGTCTTTGCGAGCCTGATGACCGGCTTGACCTGCTGGATAAACACTGTCTAGACCATTAAAGAAGTGACCATGGCCCAACAGTGATAAGAGCTAAAGAGCCTGGTAGAGAGAGAGAGAGAGAGAGAGAGAGAGAGAGAGAGAGAGAGACAGGGAGGGAGGGAGAGGGAGAGAGAGGGAGGGAGAGGGAGGGAGGGAGAGGGAGAGAGGGAGAGAGAGAGAGAGGGAGAGAAAGAAATGGAGGGAGAAATGGAGAGAGAGATAGAGGTAAGAAGAGAGAGGGAGGGAGAGAGAAGGAGGGAGAGAGGGAGGGAGGGAGAGAGAAACAAATAAATGGAGGGAAGAAGAGAGAGAGAAAGAAGAGAGAGAGGGGGGGAGGGGTGGGGTGATGGGACAGGCAGGGCAACTCCCTCATTGCCAATGGACATTAGATAAGCAGTCTTGTTTGGCTGTTTAAATACCTGAGTACCTTGTGTAACCAGTCCTGCGGGATTTACTGTTCAGGGGGAAAATTCTGTTTTAGGTTCATCATCTGTAGT
Source organism: Ilyophis sp. 1 JC-2022 (assembly GCA_022702515.1). Classification (NCBI taxonomy): domain Eukaryota; kingdom Metazoa; phylum Chordata; class Actinopteri; order Anguilliformes; family Synaphobranchidae; genus Ilyophis; species Ilyophis sp. 1 JC-2022. Next base: position 5,599,036 of record CM040399.1, read on the forward strand.
TACAGCCAAACAAGACTGTCGACCCAAACCCTATGCCGAAAAAGAGTTGATCTAGCCTCTGTTTCAAGCCATGACTCAAACAATCCTTCAATTAATTGTGGAAGTCATTAAATGAACCACTCAGGTGCATGAGAGGAATGGCAGTGCATTGTCTACGATCCTTATCACTGTCAAACTCAGTTCTATCTATTAAACGATGCAGTGTTTTTGGAATGTGTGTAACTGAAGGCCCTGAATGAAGCAGTTACAATCACTGCTCATGCTACTGCCACATCCCTCAGCCTAACTGCCACATCCTTCAGCCTAACTGCCACATCCCTCAGCCTAACTGCCACACCCCTCAGCCTAACTGCCACATCCCTCAGCCTAACTGCCACATCCCTCAGCCTAACTGCCACACCCCTCAGCCTAACTGCCACACCCCTCAGCCTAACTGCCACACCCCTCAGCCTAACTGCCACACCCCTCAGCCTAACTGCCCCACCCCTCAGCCGAACTGCCACATCCTTCAGCCAAACTGCCACATCCCTCAGTCTAACTGCCACACCCCTCAGCCTAACTGCCTCATCCCTCAGTCTAACTGCCCCACCCCTCAGCCTAACTGCCACACCCCTCAGCCTAACTGCCACATCCTCAGCCTAACTGCCACATCCCTCAGCCTAACTGCCACATCCCTCAGTCTAACTGCCACATCCCTCAGTCTAACTGCCACACCCCTCAGCCTAACTGCTACACCCCTCAGCCTAACTGCCACATCCCTTAGCCTAACTGCCACACCCCTCAGCCTAACTGCCACACCCCTCAGCCTAACTGCCACACCCCTCAGCCTAACTGCCACATCCCTCAGCCTAACTGCCACACCCCTCAGCCTAACTGCCACACCCCTCAGCCTAACTGCCCCACCCCTCAGCCTAACTGCCACACCCCTCAGCCTAACTGCCACATCCCTCAGCCTAACTGCCCGACCCCTCAGCCTAACTGCCACACCCCTCAGCCTAACTGCCACATCCCTTAGCCTAACTGCCACATCCCTCAGCCTAACTGCCACACCCCTCAGCCTAACTGCCACACCCCTCAGCCTAACTGCCACATCCCTTAGCCTAACTGCCACACCCCTCAGCCTAACTGCCACACCACTCAGCCTAAGGGATGTGGCCTGGTAGACCACGGAAGACCACTGTAGTGGTGACCGAAGACTACTATGAATTCCCCTTTTTCCAACTGTCGAACAAATCGAGAACATTCTCCAGGATGTAGGCATAGAGGCGTCAAAGACTAAAATAAAGAGAAGACCACACCAGCATAACCTCAGATGGTTCATGAAGACCACTGGTAAGCCTCAAGAACAGAACAGCCAGGTTAAAGTAAAAAAGTACATAAGAAAAACCGTAGCATTCTGGAACAAACTCTTCTGGAGAGATGAGACGAGCATTAACCTGTACCAAAGTGATGGAAAGAGGAAAGTGTGGAGAAAGAAAGGAACTGCTCATGATCCAAATACCCCCCCGCCACCCCCCCGCCACACCCCCATATGGCTTTGGCATGTATGGCTGCCACTGGAACTCGCTCAGTTGTCTTTACTGATGATGTGATGGCTGACGGCAGTTTCTGTACAATTCTGAAATGAACAGAAACATCTTATTTAATCAGATCTAACCAAATTGCTCAAAACTTATTGGACGGTGCATGGCCTTGCAGCAGGACAATGACCGCCAAACAAACGACTAACACAACCAAGGAGTTTTTTCAGGGCAAAAAAGTGGAATGGTATTGACTGGCCAAGTCAATTACCCAACCTGAATCCAATTGAACATCCGTTTCACTTGCTGAAGACAAAAACCCCCCGAAACAAACAGGAAGTGAAGATGGCTGCAGTACAGGCCTGGCAGAGCATCACCAGGGAAGATATCCAGCGTCTGGTCTATTGGTAGCAGACTTCAGGCAGCCTTTTGGTTCCCTCAAATGGGGAGACTGTGTATAAAAGGGCTGTAACTCCTGGATATGCATGTAAATACATAAATCAAATGACCTTAAATTAAATCTGACAGTCAGCACTCTCACCTCATTTTCATTATTTCAAACCCAATGTGCTGGACTACAAAACAACAAAAATTGTGTCACTGTCCAAATGCTTATGGACTGCACCGTAACGGCAAAGAAACACAAAATGACTGCTAAATAAACTACAAATCTAACTGAACATGATACCCGTCTAAATGAAGAAAGGCACTGCATGGTGAGCCTATTACAGCACAATTCACAAACACGAAGACCACGGTCTTGAATCAAACACAGACTCTGCCAGTGCGGCTTTGGCTGACAGCCCCACAGGGTGGCACACGATTTGCATCGCTCGGGCAGAGAGAGAGGCGCCTGAGTCTGACATCACGTTTTGGAGGACAGCGCCATCTAAACTCACAGAAGAGGTTTTAATGATGAGCTATGTTTATGAATACAATTCTTTTGCATTCCGAATTGGCAGAATAACCCAGTCGGTCACGGTTCCGCTTGTAGGCAGCAGATTGCACTCGTTCAGGTGCTGCTGTGTAACTGAGAAACGGAGCCCAAGAACTGTTCCCAGCACAGACTGAACATATTCTTCCGTAAACACACCACGGGCAAAGAACATGGTTAAAACCTAATTCCAATCACAGTGCCAGCCCAGAGTTACAGAGTCACAGAGTTACTGCATGTGCTAAGCCTAGGGCCCCATGCCTTGAAAATATTTATAGCTAGAATGTAATTACAACCAGCTGGACAAAAAATAACAATAATAAATTGGTCCAATTGATGTCTATCACTTTTTGCTTTTAAGCAACTATATTGCTATATTGAATCTACAATTGATTCTATGTCGTGTTCTATTTATTTATTTCCAAAATGAGCAGAATCCTGTGACTTTTGTTGGTTTACATTAAGCACATCGCAACAATAAAAGGCCAAACCATAATAGCAAAGCAGAACAAACAAATCTTCAAAAAACAGTCTTTTTTGAAAGGAATACACTTTACTCACCAGATGCATGTACTTATAGCAAAATAATCTACTTAAATAATTATGTAAGTGACATATTAAATAAGTCATGACACTGCTGCCAAACCAAACTGCTTACGTTGTAATTAAATTGTTAAAATGGAAGTCTAATGTCACTGCTTAATTAACCCTTTACGGTGTAGGATCACAAATATGTTATTAGAATGTTCTTATTGAACATTATAATGCTGACGTCACAGTCACGGCTGGCAATTGAAAGCAATGGAGTTCAAAAATGTGAAAATATAGACGGATTGATTTTTAATGAGCCATCGAAGATCCAAATACCAATGCAAAACAAATGGCTAAATCCAATGAGCAAGAAGATGGTAAATGCGCGTACCAGGTGCGGTGTCAGATAACATAAACAGCCCCTATCTCTGTGATATCGGCTGATCTGAAAGCGGTTACGGCCAGATCCCAACCAGCATTAACATTTACACTCTGCAGGTAAGGCTCTGCGGGCCAACCTGATATCACTGCATACTGTGTTTCTATACCCCCAGCCATCTCCTGCTTGATCTACTCAATGACGTATGACAAAAAGGTCAAAGTACTTACAACTGCACAGACTAGGCAGAGCTATATTGATATTTATTGTAACCATAAATGACGATAATACAATTACATGACCTGTTCTCAAGTGCTGTTGTTAAAGGCCTCTTTGCCTTCACAGTGCAAAAGAGGCTGGGATTGGGACCTATTCCAGGAAGCAGGATTACTGAGTTAGCTAGATAACTGCACTGAGTAAAACTCGGAACCCACCAAGATCTGGGACATGGACTGAAGTAAAAATACCTGTTCCGGGATTTAGTTCATGCAGTTATCCAGCTAACTCAGTAATCCTGCTTTCTGGAAATTGGCCCTGGTCTTCAAAAGCTAAACTGCATGCAAACATCATAGGATTACAGCTGCTGCCAAAACAACCACGGAACAACACAACAATAAATTAAAGGTCTTTATAACAAAGGTGCTCTTTTTACAGTCATTCTTAGTTAGTCCCAGTGCCCATGTGGGATATTCCCTGGTAATAGCTGTCACTTTGATAGACACTTAAACTCTGGATGGAAACACAACTGAATATCAGGCTAAGACTGCTATACAATGGGCCCCATTTACTAAGACCTTTCGCACACGCAAAACGAATAACACAACCAGTGATTGGTGCAAAGCAAATGCCGTGACCAATCATTGGTCATGTTATTGGTTTTGCGCGCGATAAAAAGTAAATCAGGCCCTATGTGCGTCTGTTTGTATGCAACACTCACATTTAGACCTCATGTTAAAAAACATTTGAATGGTTCAGACATGCCAATGAGCACATTTTGAACATTGTGCACCATATTACACGTGCAAAGATATTATATCCATCACACTGCAACCTAAAAAAAAACTGTCATCCGAGTTTTGAAATCACTATATGTTGTAAAATGTCCACATTCTGTGATTTTGAAACCAGGGGGGTAAACTGCTACTTTGTTATTGATGTTTGTGGTGAGGTAGTTCTGCAAAAACCTGGCCGCGTTTAACTGGATCTGAAGCGGTCACTGCTTTACATAACAATCAAAAGTGTAAAGAGTAAAGCACCTATATAGGTAGTGTTCAACATGATTAAATTACATAGGATTTGTATTTTTGGACATAAAAATAATAATAATAATATTTCATAAAAATCTCATTGCTGTCAGGGTGACCCTTGTGTGACTCAGTTGAAACTGTCGCCCTGAGATCCTTTCCTTTCAAGCACCATCCACAACAACCTTGGGCCAGTTTGGACATTCTCTCAAATTTGCACAAATTCCTGCAGGTCATATATAGAAACGTCCCACTTTGCCTGGCCAGTAGGTTATTAAGACACAACCTAATTTTCCATGATATCATGGTCTGCATCTCTGTGATATCTTTATCAAGAAAGACTGACTTTATCAACGCCACACTGTAAAACATTCATTTTGGCCTTCGGCACAATTAAACAAAAATACTATAAAAATACATTTTGTTGACAGAAAGGAGGGTATGGCTGTTAAAAAAATAAAGTTTATTTTTTATTTTTGAGGACTACTTTAGTCTCAGAATCGTAAGTAAAATATCAAACTCTAGTAATCTTTTATCTGATGCTGTAGGCAAACTGATTATTTATCACGAGCTGATTAATCAACATAATATATCTTCAGTTTAATAAAACACCAAAAGAAGAGAGTAGAAGTCCCTTTTCAGCAGTGTATTTGATGTTGTGTTGAATAGACTTGAGCCCCCAATGTTTTAGCCCCAGTACAGCACAACTGCCTTGTGTTCCTTCATATTACATACGTGAGAAATATTAGTGAAATTAGAAAAAGTGCTTTTATATGGACTATACCAATTTGAATTTAAAATAAATAATAATTTTAAATGACCTTTCATTCTCATTAAAAATGGCATTTTGAGTTAGACTACTATTGGCAAATGATGTTGTATTAACAAACAAAAAAACACTTTGCCTTACAATTTTGAATACCCAGAACACAAAGTGTTACACTCACAAAGGGAACAATAGTCACAGGTTTCATACGGGATAAGCTCATTTTGTCGCTCCATGCCAAATACCAGAATGACGCAAAACGCTCAGGAAGTTAAAACTGCATTGAATACATATACATAACAGTTAGGTTTGACTGGTTTCACTTAACCGTGGTTTGCACAATCAATTTTCACACAACCCCTTCATAACTCTTCCATATCTACAAACCCCCAATTCCCCAAAAGTTGGGGCAGTATGTGAAATGCACATGAAAGCAGAAATCAGTGATTTGTGAATTCTCTTTTACATATATTTAATTGAAAACAGTAGAAAGAAAAGATATTTAATGTTTTACCATATCAACTTTATAGATTTTTGTAAATATATGCTAATTTCCGAATTTGATGCCTGCAGCACGTTCCAAAAAAGTTGGAACAGGGGCAAAAAAAAAGACTTGTTCAAAAAACACCTGTTTGGAACATTCCATAGGTAAACAGGTGATGCTATCATGACTGGGTATAAAAGGGTTGGCTAAGAATGATGGTTTGAGGCTCGTTTGATACCTCAGACCCTTGATGACTTACAGCCATTTAGCCAACCATGGGTTCCATTCTATTCCCGTGTAATTTACAGTTTAATCTAGTCCCACCCCCCAATTCCCATAGAGATCCATTCAAATGCAGAGAGATTATAGTATTGCTTGTAAGAGTACCTGAAAATAAGATATCAAGAGTCTTTTGATATCCTTTTATACCCAGTCATGATAGCATTACCTGTGGAATGTTCCAAAACAAAGGTAAAACATTAAATATATTTTCTTTGTACTGTTTTCAATTAAATATATGTAAAAGAAAATTTACAAATCATTGCTTTCTGCTTTTATGTGCATTTTACATACTGCCCCAACGTTTTTGTAATTGGGGTTTGTATGATATATTGTATTTAACCCTAAATTCTAAGGTGTTACTGAACATTCTAATGCTCATGTAACAACCAATTGAAAGTTCTAGAACACTGACTTGTGAATTTTTAAAAAAACATTCCAAAAAACCTGCTCTTCAAAGTGTTAAGTTCACCAACATTTTAGTGATTCTGTTTCATAATACACAGTTCCAAAAGTATGTTTCTATTTGATACCAGAATCATGTGTGTTTAATTCATGCTGTTGAAGTTACAACTTGAGATAGAGGAAGTTAAAAAAAAAAGTAAAAATTAAAGAGAAAGTGCACGGTTTGCCCACTTGTGTATTGCATTTGCCTTTCACGCAAGTTCTATAAAATCCTCAAGTGTTTGTTGAAAGAATTACATCAGGAGGTAGTCTTACACCTCTTCTCAAATCCCCATCACAATATCTTGGAGAACATAATGCTCTTAGGGTAGGCAGTGGTTAGTAATGCCTGTAATAACCCTGGCTAACTCTGCCATGTGCATCGGAAGGAATTCCTGCCTTGGGCCTCTGACTAGGCGGTGGAGTGGGGGGCAAGGTTTATGGCAAGTGAGGTACGTACAGCACTGTCACCCTGAGGAATCAATATTGTCACTTTACAGCCCTTTCAAACTGCTACTTGAGCCTGGCAGTCATAACAAGATTAATACCTGAGAAAATACTGTCTATCGACAACGATAAATGCAATCTTAAATGCTTCCTCTTCTTTTTGACAGAGTATGAGTATGTGCAAAGAGTTGGCAGAAGTTCCTCCTCGTTTATTTGGGTTTGGTTTGTGTGTGTGTGTACGTGTGCGTGTGCGTATGTCGGTGTGTGTACATGTGCGTGTGCGTATGTCGGTGTGTGTACGTGTGTGTGCGTTTCAGAACAGCATGTTCACTGTGGCTCGGCCTCCAGCTTATATGGGTGGGTGCATGACGGGAGGTCCCCTCGCTCCGGAGCATGCTTGCACTCACGCTGTGATGTAACACCTTGGACCAGGGGAGCCGGCCTTCAGGTGCAGTTTATCAATCGTGCTGCTTTTCAGCGGGGGAGCTAGGTCTTCGCTCTGAAAGACTGGGGTTGTATCGAGGACCACAGGACACGCGACATTTAGCGCAGGCTAAATACTAGAAGCCTTTCCTGAGAGCGAGGACTGGAAGACAGCTGTTCTCCTTGGGTCCTGCGTGATTGGTCGATCACTTCTCATCAATGTTAAATAGTGTTCACTTCAGTGCTCTGCAGGAAGGACCCTTGAGCCGTTTATTCATCTCCTCTCTTCTCTCTCCTCAAAGATTCAACGCTAGTTTACAGAGGCAAACGCATAATCTGTGCTTCTTATTTGAAAGGATATGTAAATGGAGTTGGGAAGAAACACTAAACATGACTGCGTTAAAAAAAATAATAAAAAAACCCGGAGTGTAAAGATGTGATTGGCTCTTGCTTCTGTGAGGCGGTATTTCTCAGTCCGTTCTAAGTTAAACCCCACAGAGGAGCTGTGAACTGTTCACATCAATCTTCCAGCACTTCATCACATCCACTTCCCGCAGGGGTTGATGAGGACCGGGCTTTGGGCCCTGCATGTGTTTCCCATTGTAAACTCACGTCCCCGTAGATGACCAGCGGGGGATACTCCGTTAAACGGGGAATAAGTAATTTCCGCAAGGTGCTTCAGCGGCCAACGGTAATAACCTGAACGCGTCCCTCTCTCCCAGTGCTGTGGACGGTGGCCAGTGTCGGCCCGCTGACCTTAATTATGCGGGCCTGCGTCGCCTTTGTCTCACGTTTGATAGAGGTGGTGGAGTCCTTGGGCTCAGCCCAGAATGACAGGGGCGAGGATGTGATGTGAAGTGGGCTGTATCTAATAGTTTACAGAACTGGGGGAAATGTTGGCCCCGTTTTCCTTGGATACTCTATTACTCCCTCCTGCCTGGAGAGGGAAAAAAAGTTGTCACGAAGACGTGCAGTAGTTGGACTTGCTTCCCAGCAGGAGACCCTGAGAGAAGAAGCGGAGAGGGGGTCGTGGTTTCAAAATATATTCAAATCTGCTAATGCTTCACAGAAAAGAGAAAAAAATTAATGAATAACAAATGAGAGAGAGTGTGTGTGTGTGTGTGTGTGTGTTTGTGTGTGTGTGTGTGTGTGTGTGAGAGAGAGAGAGAAAGAGTGTGTGTGTGTGTGTGTGTGTGTGTGTGTGTGAGAGAGAAAGAGAGAGAAAGAGTGTGTGTGTGTGTGTGTGTGACAGAGAGAAAGAGAGAGAGAGAGTGAGAGGAAGTAAGCAAGAAGTAAGCTTTACTACCATCTTATGTTGCAAGGGTCAAAATTTGAATTCACAGCATAAAGAATTAACTTTCAAGCTTCAGTTGCTAACCAACATGTCCATAGCATGCTTGTGTGTATGTGTGTGTGTGTGTGTGTGTGTGTGTGTGTGTGTGAGTGAGTGAGTGTGTGTGTGTGTCTAAAAGAGAGAGAGCGAGAGAGATCTGGACAAATCTCGTATGAGAGGAAGTGAGCAAGAAGTAAGCTTTACTACCATCTTAGGTTCCAAGGGTCAAAATTTGTATTCACAGCATAAAGAATGAACTTAACTTTCAAGCTTCAATTGCTAACCAACATGTCCCTAGCATGCTTGTGTGTGTGTGTGTGTGTGTGTGTGTGTGTGTGCGAGTGTGTGAGTGAGTGAGTGTGAGAGAGAAAGAGAGAGAGAGAGAGAAATAGAGAGGCAGCTGTGGCTGAGTTCCAACACTGAGGGGAAGACTTCTCGAGCTTAATTCTCTGAGATGGTCAGAGCGTGCAGGACATTGGCCAAGCAATCTGCGTTTGATTCTGATGAAGGGGAGCCTTTGAAAGTTCACAGGAAACACCCAATTACGACAGTGAGCCCGATTCCTCATCACCTCTAATGAGATGATGTACTGTGTGTACCACGCTCAAATTCACCAGTGAAAATAAACCACTGCAACACAACTCATGACATGCAGCAAATTGGAAGATCTCACAATTCTGCATTTTGTGCCGCAATATGCCAATCGGCCAATTACCTCCTCATATCTATCAAAGCCATTCGGTTTCTGTGTCAAGAGCAAATGTAACAATTGATTTATGCACGTGAGATTTACACGTGTTTCTTAGCGTCTTCCAAGTAGCTACTCTATTCATACTCGCTGGTGTCATTTTAACTACTTAATTTATGGTTGAACTGCAGAATGTGTAACAGGGACACTTTAAAAAAAAGATTTTTCCCTTTTTCTCCCAATTTGGTAGCCAATTCCCCCCGTGTAGCAACCGCTTGAGAACCACTGCACACAACCCCGTCAACCGGTATTGTAGTAGGAAGGAGGGCGCCACGTCCTCTACAGGGCGCGGCTCCTCGAGCTCCTGACCGTGACCCCTCCTCCTCCTGGGTCGTCCATGCGCAGCGATTCTCTCCGAGCCCCTCCCCCCACCCGGAAGCGGCCGCCAATTGCCGCTTCCACAGGGCACCGGCCACGCTCGGCTATGGCAGGACCGGGGCGACAGGGACACTTTTTTCTTTGCAGCAGCAAAGGGTAACACTGTTTAGACGGATCAGACATAAGAGAGTGTCCGCACTGAGATGACATCACGAAGACAGGGTGCGCTGGACCAGGGAGTGACTCGAGCTGCATCAGGTTCCACAGTGAAATAGACTGAACATGTGGGTATGACACAAAAACTCACGCAAGAGAAGATGAATGAAATATAATCAGCTACTGTATGAAACGTCATAATAAAAATGACTTTGTGACTAACATGTAATATTCAGATCAGTATCTGACACACCAATCAGCAATTGTCATAAAACTATTCACAAATTATGTTGATTTATGATATATTGGCAATGGCTTTATTTTCTCTGGCAAAGGATTTTTACAGTTCTATAATTAATTGGCTATCAATTTATGATACATTGTGAAATATATTGGCAGTATATTTCCGATGGTTTTGAACTGATTAAACGTTTATTTACTGGGTCTAAAAACAAATGTGCAACGAACAATTCGTTTCACGTTAACAATTATTTTCTCCAGGGAACAAATTAAAGCCCCGTTCTTCTCTGCAGTATGTAACTACAGCGAGAAGGCTCTGTCATTTACAGCATTAGAAAATTAATGGCAAAGTTTCCACGCAAACATAAAAGGGGGGGGAAAATGGCTGCTGCTGACAGTGCACCTGAAATGCCAACGTGCTAACGTGCTAACGTGCATTTCAAGAATGAACAGAATGCGCCGTGAATTTGCTATAAATACGGAGAACGTTGTGCACAACACGGGGGAAAAATGGATGCATTTATATATATATTTTTTTTAAAAGAAAACATTTTGCTACAGGGTGGAACATGAAGGCAGCTGGAATGAAAGCTGCCAGAGGCCGGGGTAATTTATGTGTATTCATTAGGCCCTGTTCAGCCGCAGAGCACCAGCAGCTGCCAAAAGCTGCTTCATTTCAAAGGCCAGGACTTGTGCGCATGCGAGGAGACGCAACATGCCCAGAGCAAACAATGCGTCGAACGGAAATCTGACCTGCATATTCTGGGCCGTCCTGGCTGATGTCCCAAACATTAAACAAATAAATATTACCTGCCCTTTCAAGTAGCCCCTACCAGCAAGTAAACTACCTCCTCCAAGTGTTTATACAGTAGAACTCCTCTGTCTTCATGCTCTGGAACAGGGGCTTATTAATTGGTTCCATGGGAACCCAGTGACAGCAGCTTGTTGTAGCGATTCCAGTTGAGGATTCAGAATGTGAATGCTAATTGGCTGAAAGTGACATTTCAGTTGCTAGCAGATCACACAGGTGGGTGGTGTGAAGAAATTTATTCATATGCTCAAACAATCTGGAATGGAAAAATGCTGCTCAATTTTGTGACTTATACAAAACGAATCTTACCGCAAAATACAATCAAGAGAAACCGGATTGGCTGCCATTGGCAGTGACTGCCGCGTAGCGCCCTGGGCTCTATATTCCGGCTGGGGGTGCACTGTTGCACTGGCTAAGTGGCAGTTTTGTCTTGACTGTCACGTGACTGAGCTTGTTTGGTAAGTCGGTGACTCGCTCTGCATCGAAGCGGGAGGAGAGACGCTGTTGGGAGTGTGTCAGGACAGATCGAGCGGCACAGTACAATTTTGGTGCAGATGGTGGAAATTTTGGGGTCAAATTAGTCTGCGATTCACGCCTGCACCGCCCACCTGCTCGGACCAGGTTTTATGGTGCAAGTCGCAGCCCAGCGTATGGCCAGTTGCTAATTTAGCAATGTATGCATGATCACAACCTATTCAATTCCAATCAACTGACCTCATGGAATACAGTCAAGCTGGAAAGTCTGCACACCCCTTTCACCTTCTCCACGTTTTACTACATTACAGACTTATACTACAATAGATTGAGTTCATTTTTTGCCTCAAACATCTACACACAATAGCCAATAATGACAAAGTGAAAACCGGTTTTTAGAAAACATGCTATTTTATTTTACTGACAAAAATAGGTTATTTAGGGGTTACATATCTGTACACACCCTTAGCCTAATACTTGGTTGCTGCACGTTTTGGCAGCGATTACATTTCAATTTTGGTTTCATCAGACCAGAGAATTTTGATTCTCATGGTTTGAGAGTCCTCTAGGTGCCTTTTTGGCAAACTCCAAGTGGGCTGTGATGTGCCTTTTACTAAGGAGGGGCTTCTGTCTGGTCACTCTACCATAAAGGCCTGATTGGTGGAGTGCTGCCTGGATGGTTGATCTTCTGAAAGGTTCTCCCATCTCCACAAGGATACGCTGGAGCTCTGTCAGAGTGACCCTCGGGTTCCTGCTCACCTCCCTGGCCAAGGCCCGTCTTCCCCGATTGCTCAGTTTGGCCGGCCGGCCAGGTCTAGGAAGATTCTAGGTGGTTCCAAACTTCTTCCATTTACCAATGATGGTGGCCACTGTGCTCTTTGGGACCTGTAAAGCTGCAGAGACTTTTCCGTACCCTTCTCCAGATCTATGCCTTGACACAATCCTGTTTCTGAGCTCTGCAGATCATTTCTTTGACCCCATGGCTTGGAGTTTGTTCTGACATGCACTGTCAACTGTGGGACCTTATATAGGCAGGTGTTGGCAATCCCCAATCATGTCCAATCAATTTAATTTATCACAGGTGGACTCCAATTAAGTTGTAGAAACATCTCAAGCAGTATCAGTGGAAACAAAATGCACCTCAGCTCACTTTTGGGTGCACACTTGTGTACATATGATATTTAACATTTAGATTTTTAATAAATTAGCACAAATGTCTAAAAACCTGTTTTCACTTTGTCATTATGGGCTATTTTGTGTAGAATTTTGAGACAACAAATGAACTCAATCTATTGTAGAATATGTCTAACGTAATAAAATGTGGAGAAAAAGGTGAAAGGGGTGTGCAGACATTTTCCGGCTTGACTGTATGCTGTCCAATTAGACTTTATGGATTCCCCAAGCAGAAAAAATGCATACTTTGCCTTTATTGTTTGTTGTATTTTTTATATATAATGGTAATTCCATATAATGATAAAGTGTGTTGCATCAAAAGCAATGCTGATTAGATTTTTTCTGGGTGGTTGTTCTGATAAAAATCTGTTGCTACTGATACAAATGGCCCTGGTCAAGACTGTATGGTGACGTGGAAAGTGATGAGATGGCCAAGATCGCCAACACCCTATCAGGATTCAGATTGTGGTGCAAAATAGTCTGACCAACCTTTCTAATCCACAGGCAGCTCAAAACAATAGCACAGAGTAAGAGTGGCAAAAACAACAGTAAATTAATATAGAACGTGCACTGCAAATACCTTCATTCTGACACTGCATTTCTTGCATCAGAATTCTTATACGATTACTTAATTAGTCTCAAGCGTTGACAAGAGCGCATTTTTAGCCAGGCGTGGTGTTACATCACGCTGTTACCAAGTGTCAGAGAGAAGGCCAGTAAATTATCTGATCATCCGTCTTGTTTTCATACAGACAGAAGAGGGGACAGAGATAGAATATAGCCTGTTATGTCAGCAAAGCCGTGGCAGACAGCTACACAGAAGGGAAACTGAGGTCCCATGGTGAGGAGGATTTGAGGAACACTTTTCGTCAAGTCGACAGGTTATTTTAGAAGTTTGCTGATTGAACCGCTATTTATAATAACAATTATATTAAAAATGTGCAAAAAAATAAAATAATACATTTACATGCCTTCGAATCGCCTATCATCATAATACTTTGTGATATTTCTTGTTAAATAAACTGTGGCTCATTTGTCATACAGTAACGGCTATCGGCGTGGCTAAGATTCTCTCCGTATTCTCCGTCGACTGCCAAGCGGGTGTTGCACTGTGAGGCTCAACACACACTCAGCGAAATGTGCTTTCTAAATACAGGGCCCCATGTCATCCTTCACTGCACACTGGTGCTCAAGATGAACACAGTCCAGCAATAATCGCACTGCTCTCTGCAGTAACCCTCGGCTATGTCCCCCACCCCCCCCACCCCCCACGTGCTGGCAACTCTATCCTCAATAAAAACAAACACGTTTCTTAATGCTTAAACCCTGGTGATCAATACCAAGGCAATTCTAACGAATGGACAACTGGGCGTTCTGCAGATTTTCATAGCAAAGTTCATGTTTTTCTAACTTTTCCAAACGGGACCAGTACGCTGTAGACAGAAATAAAAAAAAATACTTTGTTTGCAGTGGCTGACAGTCAAGGTGAACAACATGCATTGTGTGTTTATACCTTTTTGTTTGTTTTTGCTACATTAGAAACGGCATGTATTGGTAAGGGACTTATTCTAAAGAGGAGCATAGTCTGATGTGGTGCTGCAGGGAACGGTTGCAGGTTTGACACCAGATGTAGGGTTGACGTTACCAAATACATTTCCCGGAGGCTGGCAATCTTCTCACTTGGAGGAGAGTGAGCTTTTGCATGCTGTGTATAGAAATACTAAATAACAATGAGCTAATTGAGCCTGGGACATAGAGTGACACTGCAATAACAACAGAAAGGAATGTATTAATCCAAAGCTGGCTCAATGACAGCACTGAAAACGAGGAAGTGAAAAACTCAGTGCTCTTTGTTTACAAGACCAAGAGAGGCAGGCGGGACTACAAAACCGGCGCCCGTTCAGAAACACAGAAAAAGATATTCACATCCAGCGGATTCTGAGGGGCGAGGGGATGGCTTGGTTTTGTGGGGTGGGGGGGCTGGGGGTGGGGTGTTTTGGGCCTGCGGTTTTGACATTCACAGCATAGTGTGAAACGTTTCAATGCATCTGTGGTCACAGAATATACTGATGCAAGCGATTCATTTCGCCACATTCCACGCATACTGAAAACAGATAAAAGCCCTCGCTGGAGAAGTACTGCGTTTAGGAATGATTCCAGCAATGTGAACACCAATGAGGGCAGAAGAAGTTGAAGTGAAACAAGAAAGCATTCGCTCTCTCTCCCTTTCTCATTCGCTCCCCCCTCTTCTCTCTCTCTGACACACATTCATGCATGCATACGGTACACACGCACAGCCAGGGGTCAAAGGAAAGGTATTCAATTCCCTGGCTATTGGCTCCAAGCTTAAGTAAAAAAATATTCAACACCGGGAAAACAGATTTTCAGAAAAAGTTATATGTTGCAAAGCCAACCTTGCAAATGTACGTATCTCCTGAGCTGGTTCACGTTTAATAGCCGCTATGCGTAAACGATATCTACGTATAATAGCTGTTATACACATAGACCTGAGAATTCAACGTCTATTATCGTTAATTTATGTGCTTTTATATTTTTAGTTCACAGTGACGACTCCTTTATGCGCCAATAATGTGTAATTATGCAGGAAAGCAAAATACATGTGTCAGTTATACAACGTCTCTTGTTGAAATGGACGGCTGTATTGTGCTTATCCTGAGAAAAAGGAGAAACTAATTCAGAACTTGCATCAGTAGAAAGCCCGATGACCGTTACAAAAGACGAGTGCATTGGGTCCATTGGGTGTACCAGCACACCCCAGATAGATGTGTGGTCAGGTGTCGCACTATTTATGTACAGAATGCACCATGTAAACAAACAAAAAAACCGCTCAAGGTCATGATCAGCTTGTTATGTTGTTGTCATTTTCTCCTGCAGTCTTTTCATGGATTTAAGTTTAGGAACTCCGGTTCATTTCACTGTTTAACACTTGTATACTTGTTGTGCCTATGATGTCATCTTTAGGAGGGCTGTGTTTTTGCAGAAGGAATTGTTGCGTGCAAGAGGTTCTGTCTCTGCTGATTATTAGCCAGATATAAATGTTTTATCCTTTTTTTTATACAGGAAGACCACCCTGAAAGCAAAGGGCCAGATTTTCTAAGACCTTTAGCGTGTGCAAAACCTTTCTAGTACACTCAAAATTAATAACACAGCCAACGATTGGTGCAAAACAAGTACCATGACCAATCATTGGTCATGTTATTGGTTTTGCATGTGCTAAAACGCTTTGCACATGCTGAAGTGTAAGCACAGGCCCAAAGTGTAAGGCCATGAGTGACTTCAATCGTACACTTTTCCCAATCTAATTAAAAACTAATTTAAGTCAATCGTTGTATGATACAAAACAAATAAAACAGTTTTTGTTCAAAACACAGGTATTCACAAAAAAATGAAGTACTTAGTTTAGACAAAGCATATGATGTGCTAGATTTATTGAGACCCATGTGCTACACTGGACATGGGAAGTAAGTTTCAGATCTAAATGAAATCTTTTCAGAATGCGGAATGCACTAAATCACCTTTCTGCAGTAGACCTTTGTCACTTTACCGAGAAAAGGTAAGCTGGAAAGAACGTGAACAAAGATGGAGGCAAAAAAAAAGAGTTATCAATCAATTGAAGAATGGGGTTTCAGAAAGGAATCTGGTGTGATGCGGTTTTATCAAAAGCTCTCCAACCCAGTGCACTGTCACAGAGCTTCTCTCTGACGCACAATACATTCCTACCGCTGATATATCACCTGATGTCTGTTAATTGAAGAGCCAATGACCCGGCTTGAACATCTCTGTCAGAGTCATTGACATTTCCCATGAGACCCCTCTCTTCCTCGAAGGGGAATCCACAAGTACACTGCCCCCAGCTATCCGGCGCCTCCACGCCTGCCTTCGACTCATCGACAAGCGCAGAACAGGCCGTTTGGTGGGGCGCGGGTTGAGAATGGGAGGAGAGATAACCTGTTTTTCCTTCGCCTCGATTCAGGATACAGGACTTTAGGGGAAGACGTTTGCGACTCCGTAGATTGTGTTTCACGTTGCATCTGGCCATTCGTGATCACCACAGCACGCATGTTTTCCAACACGGCTTGGCAGCCTCGCTGAAGGGAACGAAGATGAATAAATCCATGAATATAAAACTGCATACAATTCTAGCGAGGCCTTGCTTGGATTTCGCATGTCTGTGCTGGTCTCTGCCATTCCAACATTGACTGACTGGGGGAGGGGGGTTTGGAGTGTGTTCAGTTTGAAACCTGTGGGACCGTTAAGCTTTAAAATATGGGTTTCTAAAAGAGCGTTGAGAGAGGCGTTCTTTTGGCAGCCTCCATACAGATTGTGTTCTGCTCTTTATTTTATTCACATGCTGGACTCGTTTATCGGCAGTTCCTCCACAAGACCAACAAATCACCACAAGACATTTAAAGCAACCAATTTGTTTCTCGATCCATTGTGGTGTCTCGGGGCAAAATGGTAGCAATCAAATTACAGCCTGCTATTATCTCATTTTCCAGCCTCACGAGCCACCGACGAGAGCCACAATCGTCCAACAGCTTTCTTCATTCACTCTCTGCCTGACAGATAAATAGCCCTGATTGGACAAATTCCAGCCTGGCTTTTGATAGGTTTAAATATTTACGGACTGACTTAACCGTGTTATCTCGTTCAAGTTGGGGAGAGAGCAAAGTCCTCATATATACAGAGACTGAGAGTGCGGTTCATGTGAATGAGTTTTAAAACATCTAAAGTCAAACGTTTAAAAAAAATAAAAAAAACTTTAAAAAACGGTCCAATATAAACAGGGTTTGCTTTATCTCGTGCAGAACACACAGTAGAAGCAAAATCAATAAAGATATGCAACATGGAAACTATATCCAAGCTGTATATGACACTTTTTTTTAACACATAAAGCTATTAGTGAACTAGTGCAGTAAACTTAATCAAAGCACTCTATTGAAAGTATTGTCGTTCTCCATTATTTAAAATTAGTTTTCAGTTCTCCATATGCAGTCCTTATTTGAGACAGTATCTGCAGTACCTCTTTTGGCCACAACATAAGATCTGTCTTAGAAGATATCCACCCTCCTACACCAGTTATGGTCAAATAGTCATGGACAAACTACAGTTATAGGCTTCATATTATACTCTCCAGGACAACAGGAAGTGCTGTGCAAACTTTGAAAAATTACATTCCAGCAGATATTTTATGAGACGTTATTTGTCTTACCAACATGTCAGTTGCCATTCATCAAGCTGTGACGAAATTAACTTTCTCATAAAAAAAGCACACTGCACCATAATTTATGTAAACGTATCATTATCACAGATGCAGCAGGCAAAGATTCTCCTATTCTGGCAAGTGCACAGAAAGGCATAAGAGGAAGTCGTTTTCTGCTTAAACACAAAAGGAAGTGACAGGAAAAAAAGAACAAAAGTAAACACAAACAACCAAAAAAAAAGCGAATAAGTCCAAGTGAGAGACCATCATGCGGCACTTTCTGCACTGAGAGAGCGAAGCTGTTTGTTTGTAGAGCAAGCAGGGTTAAGTGATCGGGAGTAATCAGTGAGAGGAAGTGAGCAAGGAGTAAGCTTAACTACATCTTAAGGGTTGCATAGGTCAAAATATGTAGTCACAGCCTACAGCAACTTAAACTGAACTTCCAAGCTTCAATTGCTAACAAACATGTCCATAGCTTGCTGGTGAGAGAGAGAGAGAGAGAGAGAAAAAAAGAGAGAGAGAGAGTGTGTGTGTGTGTGTGTGTGTGTGTGGGCAGAGCACACAGTGCCATTATGTGTATAGTCTGCACTTTCCTGTTTAACTTTTGCTCAGCACACAAAAGTTACGAGGATATGGTTTCTGAACAGACTGCTCAAAAGTTATTGGGGGTAAAATAAAATAAAAATAGGAAACGCCTCCCTCCAAAACATCTGAAGACATCTGTTTATCTAGTTGCTTGTATTACTCTGTAGTAATTTAGTCAGTGCTTTCTGGACACATGCAATATGTCTTATTAATATTTTTTAATTTATTTAGCATTTATTTTTCCATTACGTTACTGCATTAACACTGTCTGGGCTCATAATCTTTGATGCAATTAAAAACTCACAATTAGCCAAGTATGACAAAACATAGAAGAAGAACGAGTCTGTTCTCACTTGATCGGGCCTCCTAACCGCAGGTTATGAATTAGAGAAAACTGTCCAGTTATCTAAATATCGAAATATCATAATAATAAAGTTCCAGGTTGTTCCTGTCAATGGATTTCTAAAAATGGGTTTCTGTGATTGTTCGCCTCGCCGATTTCTCCTGTGATTAAAGAACAGCACAAAGGGTGAATATTTCTGTGATCTCACTGCCCCTGGTCCTTCGTCCACTTACTAACCACTGTGGAGAAGCAAGGAGTTTCACACGTTTACATAAAACAAAATTAAAACAAACCGTTTTTCTAGGTGAACAGCTAAAATATGCCAAGAGGAGTTGTCCTTCATGTTTGTAACTTTGTCCGGTCAATGTATACCTAAAAGTCTGTCGTTCATGAACTTCCAGCACACTAAAAACCCCCAAACAAGTTTCTTACCCTTGCCCTTTTCAACTTCACCTTGTTAGAGGAAACAAATCTCGCCAGGGGGGGAGGGGGGGTTAAACTCCTTTAGAGTTAAGTTTCAACCTAACTCAAAGCTCCAGTCTAATACATGAAATAAATTTAAATAAATATTGCGTAACCAACCGCTACCTATGGGAAGGAAATGTTACGCTTACGTAGTTGCAAGCGGAGGCTTAAAACCTGCGCCTAGATTAATGAATGCCATCGGGAACTGGAGAACACGGAGTTAAAGGATACACCGATGCACAGCGGTGTAGTGTGCTGGTTAGGGAATCGGGCTCGTAACCCCTGATGTTGCAGTACCCTCGAGTACCCCACGGTACTCCACCTGAAGCGGTTCAGTAAAATATCCAGCTGTATAAACAGCTACGACACGAGCGCGTACGCTGTGTGTGTCGCTCTGGATAACAGCATCTGCTAAATGACTACAATGTGATATAAATGAGGCTGACACAGCTCCCCTCACGGATCCAACAAATACGTACCTGCTCCACGGAATCCCTCTCTTTCCTGTTCCGCAAGGGCCGGTCACACGGCGCGGCCTTGCTGCCAGCCAATCCCAGCAGAGAGAGAGAAAAAACCCAGTTATTTCAGTATCCCGTGAAAGTATATCCCATCTGCTTCTCCCAAATCGCATATTAATTTGACTAAATTGGCTGTTGACAGCCGGGATTCTTATGTGAACAGAATGGATGAAGCTATTTGCATGTTTTTTTTTCTTCTTCTATAAACAGTGTAAGGTGAAAATGTAAGCTGTTTTATGTAACCTGGAAAAAATATATTTCAATAGAAGTGTAGACATGTACAGTTTCCAATCTATTCAACTTTATAATGGCCTATTAATGCTTTCAAAATGAGAATAAACAGTGTTAATATCACTCAGTTTGTTATGTTTAATCTCTCTTTTATGCGCTGAGGTACTGTAGCGTGAGCATAAATCTGGACTCTTGTCTTATTTTTCATATGACACAGCGCCTGCATTGGCAGGCGTTCAGCGTAAGTATCGCTTTCTCCGCGCAGTCATTCTATCTCCCCGGCTTTTCACTGGTTATAGTCGCTGCGGTCATTGTTGCAGTGTAATAGCTCAGCACATACAAAAGCAACGCATTTATAAAATCAGCCCGGAAAGGTCGACTATGAGTGTGATTGATACATCCGACCAAACGTTTAACGAAAACACTTTCACTTCTTACAAAACCCTTCAGTGACAGAGTTAATTTTCAGCAACAGTAGACATATTCTACATACACAATGATAACTCTGGATTAGGTTTTGGACAACAGCCCTGGGTGCATGTTCAGATCAACATGTATTAGACTATGGACATCTGCTTTTCAGGTTAATACAGACGCAAGAACTGCACAACACACCGTGCAGAGAAACACAACTTTGTACATGTAATTTACCTGTAAGATCCGGTTATTTAATCGAAGTAATGTTAAGAATTTGCATTTGTAACACCAGTGATACTGTAATTGATTTCAGCGTTACATGACACAAATCCTCGGGTATGAAAAACTTTCAAGTCACCAAAAAAGGCTGATTTATTGGGGCCATAAATACCTGTCAAATAAAATCAGGGGTGTTAACCGGTATAGATATACACAAGCAAAAAAAAATGAAACCTGGAGATGGTCGATAGGCCAGACTAATTTATGTGACCTGTGTTCAAAGGTTGCCGGTGTGATAACCGAAAACTCTTAACTCAAGTCGTTTAGCTGAGATAATATAGGCTGAGCTTATGTCAGCAGAGTGAGGTGATCAATATTTAAAGATAACCTGTCACATGGCCCTTTTAGTCCTGTCATGTTTTATTACACCTCACACAAATTGTGATGTATAATCAGACATACTTCAGTTATAGGGTTTTATTTATTTTAAAGGAGGAAGAAAAATGTTTTGAAAATGTTGAAGTTTCAATTAAAAATTCAGTCAAAGATATCCAATGTTCTTGTGACTGACTCAGCACGTTATTTACATAACGTCCATAGCTCAGTAAATGTCTCTGTAGTCAGTGTTTTTTTATTTTTATTATATAGTATCATAATGCAATAAAAAGATGATGCAAATCTATCATCTTTGAGACGTGTGTGCTGTGTGCCCTCTGGCCTAATGCATTATATCTGCAGTAACTGGGGCCAACGAGGCACTTCCTCCCCCCACTCTCAGACCACCAGCTGTCAAGTGCATCAGTATGAGACACTGATTCTTTGAGTCTATTCAACGTCGCAATATTTTTGTGCCAAAAAAAAAAAATCTAATTGACGTTTTCTGTCCTTTTTTTTGTGATTTATGATTGAAGTTCTCATCCAGCTCCGTGTGCCGTTATTGTCTCATAACTAAACAACAAATATAGTTTGAACAAACCCCATTGTGCGACTAAACCTGAGTAAGAGTTGTGTTTGTTTTCGCTGTTCCTGAGAATTCGTACATAAAAGGTTTTGGCTCAACACCGACAATGATGATGTCAGTGGCCAGTGATATAAAAATGAAATATTTATGCCCGTTGTCTTTTATTCTACTGCCTGTGATTATCATCAATAAAAATCTTCCGTTTTTGTTCACTTTTCAAAGTTAACCCACCCATTGGCAAGATGTCAAATGTATAATGCAGTTTTTCAGCTAGAACAGCATTTCCCAGAAATCCAGACCTCCCTGTCCTGTTTTCTCAGAAGACGTGAGCGTGCCCAGTCTTCACACAAGAACCAGACAAGACCGCACAGCTCACTCCATTTGTAACAGAAGCCTGTGGTGTGTATTGATTGATTTTGCACCCCCAACAGCTCCACAAATGTAAGTGCACTTAATTCAACAACAACTATGCACACACAACTATGGGAATGCATGAGTGTACTTAAATAGATATGCGCAATGCTCACACAGATAATAAATACTCACGTGCATACACAAAGAATTTACGTTGATATACAAAATTTTTGCACACACAGACATTAGATATTTCAGAGTCAGGTGGGCAAGTATTTTGGATGAATATTACATGCATATACTGCATTTGTGAGTTATTGATATAAGGGTATACTAGTGTTTCATTGTCATAAGTAAGGAAAAGTCCCCAGTGGTCCCATAGCACTTCCTTAGCTACTGTTAAGCATTTTAAGTAAGCTTTTATATAATTTTTTTTAAACAAGTGCATACCAAAAGACATATGGCTATATTTCCATAAATAACTTACCCAGTGAATCACAGTTCAGTGTCCGTGATACAGTTGTTTTTAAAGTTTTAATCAGATATCGTCAAACATACTTTTTTTTCTCACTGTGTAGTCAAAATAACTACTAACTATTGGAGATGATTTTATGTGATATAGCATAACTTCACTTTTTCCCCCCTCATCACAGCACAATTGTTTATTTGCACGACCAAAAGTTTATTTGCAGAACCTTCAGTTCTACAAGCGCCATGCCGGCCATCTTGGCAGAGAAAATGAAACCTCAGCAATGCGAACAGCCGCCACGGTGATTTCGACTGGGCAAAACCTCTCTTGGTATCAGAACAGATAAATATGAACAGACTTTGTGCCGGTCAGTTCTTCTTCCACACCAGAGTTAACCAGGCGGAGGTGGATCAGACCGGTGTATTATGTAAAAGACCTTCCTGCGTGTCACTCTAGAGGACGTTGGTGCCAACTTAACTGTGCTGCACGGAGGCCCAAGCCTTCCCGTCAAACTTTGACCCTTCGCCTCTAAAGACACACGTTGGGCTGCAATCTCTGTCAAAAAAAAGGCCTTATCCTGATCTCTGCTTCCTAATGCACTTCCCAAGTCATTATACATTGGACCCCCATGTAAATACACTGAACTCAGGCCTCATACATTGGACCCCCATTTAAATACACTGAACTCAGGCCTCATACATTGGACCCCCATTTAAATACACTGAACTCAGGCCTCATACATTGGACCCCCATTTAAATACACTGAACTCAGGCCTCATACATTGGACCCCCATGTAAATACACTGAACTCAGGCCTCATACATTGGACCCCCATGTAAATACACTGAACTCAGGCCTCATACATTGGACCCTCATGTAAATACACTGAACTCAGGCCTCATACATTGGACCCCCATGTAAATACACTGAACTCAGGCCTCATACATTGGACCCCCCATGTAAATACACTGAACTCAGGCCTCATACATTGGACCCCCATGTAAATACACTGAACTCAGGCCTCATAGATTGGACCCCCATTTAAATACACTGAACTCAGGCCTCGTACATTGGACCCCCATGTAAATACACTGAACTCAGGCCTCATACATTGGACCCCCCATGTAAATACACTGTATCCAGGCCTCATACATTGGACCCCTATTTAAATACACTGAACTCAGGCCTCATACATTGGACCCCTATTTAAATACACTGAACTCAGGCCTCGTACATTGGACCCCCATGTAAATACACTGAACTCAGGCCTCATACATTGGACCCCCATGTAAATACACTGTATCCAGGCCTCATACATTGGACCCCTATTTAAATACACTGAACTCAGGCCTCATACATTGGACCCCCATTTAAATACACTGAACTCAGGCCTCGTACATTGGACCCCCATGTAAATACACTGAACTCAGGCCTCATACATTGGACCCCCATGTAAATACACTGAACTCAGGCCTCATACATTGGACCCCCCATGTAAATACACTGTATCCAGGCCTCATACATTGGACCCCTATTTAAATACACTGAACTCAGGCCTCATACATTGGACCCCCATTTAAATACACTGAACTCAGGCCTCGTACATTGGACCCCCATGTAAATACACTGTATCCAGGCCTCATACATTGGACCCCCATGTAAATACACTGTACTCAGGCCTCATACATTGGACCCCCATGTAAATACACTGAACTCAGGCCTCATACATTGGACCCCCATTTAAATACACTGAACTCAGGCCTCATACATTGGACCCCCATGTAAATACATTGAACTCAGGCCTCATACATTGGACCCCCATGTAAATACACTGAACTCAGGCCTCATACATTGGTCCCCCCATGTAAATTCACTGAACTCAGGCCTCATACATTGGACCCCCCATGTAAATACACTGTATCCAGGCCTCATACATTGGACCCCTATTTAAATACACTGAACTCAGGCCTCATACATTGGACCCCTATTTAAATACACTGAACTCAGGCCTCATACATTGGACCCCCATTTAAATACACTGAACTCAGGCCTCATACATTGGACCCCCATGTAAATACACTGAACTCAGGCCTCATACATTGGACCCCCATGTAAATACACTGAACTCAGGCCTCATACATTGGACCCCCATGTAAATACACTGAACTCAGGCCTCATACATTGGACCCCCATGTAAATACACTGAACTCAGGCCTCATACATTGGACCCCCATGTAAATACACTGAACTCAGGCCTCATACATTGGACCCTCATGTAAATACACTGAACTCAGGACTCATACATTGGACCCCCATGTAAATACACTGAACTCAGGCCTCATACATTGGACCCCCATTTAAATACACTGAACTCAGGCCTCATACATTGGACCCCCATGTAAATACACTGAACTCAGGCCTCATAGATTGGACCCCCATTTAAATACACTGAACTCAGGCCTCGTACATTGGACCCCCATGTAAATACACTGAACTCAGGCATCATACATTGGACCCCCATGTAAATACACTGAACTCAGGCCTCATACATTGGACCCCCATTTAAATACACTGAACTCAGGCCTCATAGATTGGACCCCCATTTAAATACACTGAACTCAGGCCTCATACATTGGACCCCCATGTAAATACACTGAACTCAGGCCTCATACATTGGACCCCCATGTAAATACACTGAACTCAGGCCTCATACATTGGACCCTCATGTAAATACACTGAACTCAGGCCTCATACATTGGACCCCCATGTAAATACACTGAACTCAGGCCTCATACATTGGACCCCCATTTAAATACACTGAACTCAGGCCTCATACATTGGACCCCCATGTAAATACACTGTATCCAGGCCTCATACATTGGACCCCTATTTAAATACACTGAACTCAGGCCTCATACATTGGACCCCTATTTAAATACACTGAACTCAGGCCTCATACATTGGACCCCCATTTAAATACACTGAACTCAGGCCTCATAGATTGGACCCCCATTTAAATACACTGAACTCAGGCCTCATACATTGGACCCCCATTTAAATACACTGAACTCAGGCCTCGTACATTGGACCCCCATGTAAATACACTGTATCCAGGCCTCATACATTGGACCCCCATGTAAATACACTGTACTCAGGCCTCATACATTGGACCCCCATGTAAATACACTGAACTCAGGCCTCATACATTGGACCCCCATTTAAATACACTGAACTCAGGCCTCATACATTGGACCCCCATTTAAATACACTGAACTCAGGCCTCATACATTGGAGCCCCATTTAAATACACTGAACTCAGGCCTCATACATTGGACCCCCATTTAAATACACTGAACTCAGGCCTCATACATTGGACCCCCATTTAAATACACTGAACTCAGGCCTCATACATTGGACCCTCATGTATTTAAATACACTGAACCCAGGCCTCATACATTGGACCCCCATTTAAATACACTGAACTCAGGCCTCAAACATTGGACCCCCATGTAAATACACTGTACTCAGGCCTCATACATTGGACCCCCATGTAAATACACTGTACTCAGGCCTCATTTAGGAGACGACTTTATCTTTTTATCTTATGAAGCTCTTGCAGCCTGTGCACAATTGCCTTTCTTCTTTTCACATTTGGTGATAGAAAAGCATTACACTAATTTGCGCGTATTTATTTTATATGAATATTGTTACTTGTATACTGGTAGAAAAGAGCTGAATGAGGCCAAATTAACCAACCCAGTTGCTTTGGTTATATTCTATGATAGTACCCAAGCTGTAAACCAAGTGAATTGGTGTTGGAGATATAGAGTATATACAGTGCCCTCCACAATTATTGGCACCCGTGGTAAAGATGAGTAAAAAAGGTTTTTAAAAATTCACCGTTTGGTTAATTCGCTTAATCTCACACTGAAAAAAAGAATTATTTTTAACAAAATCACGTGTGCCAAAATTATTGGCACCCCTGCATTTAATACTTTGTATAACCTCCCTTTGCCAATAAAGCAGCACTGAGTTTTCTCCCGTAACATCTAATAAGGTTGGAGAATACAGAGCAAGGAATCTGAGACCATTCCTCTTTACAGAATCTCTCCAGATCATCCAGAGTCCTTGGTCCTCTCTTGTGCGCTCTCCTCTTCAGCTCAGCCCACAGGTTTTCAATGGGGTTTAGGTCAGGGGGCCGTGGAAGAAGCTTGATTTGTGTTCAGTTAACCATTTTTGTGTTGATTTGGACGTATGTTTTGGATCATTGTCCTGCTGGAAGATCCAACGACGACCCTGTTTTAGTTTCCTGTCAGAGGCAGCCAGATTCAGATTTAAAATGTCCTGGTTCATGATGTCATGTACCCTAACAAGGTTCCCAGGGCCTTTGGAGGAAAAACAGCCCCACAACATCACGGAACTTCCACTATACTTAACAGTGGGGGGATCAGGTTATTTTCGGTATAGCCATCCTTCTTTTTAAGCCAAACTCACCTTGAGTGTTGGTTGCCGAAAAGCAAAATTTTAATTTCATCTGACCATAGAACATGGTTCCAGTCAAACTCCCAGCGCTTACGTTTGTGGTGAAATGACAGAAAAAGATTTTTAAATTTGTTGGCATAGAGGTGACGTCTCATGGTAGTTTTGGAAACTTGATGACCCCAAGATGCTACTTTCCTCTGTAATTCTCCAACAGTGAACCTTGGGGATTTTTTTTGCCTCTTTTACCATCCTCCTCACTGTGCGTGGGGGCAAAATAAACGTGGGTCCTCTTCCAGGCAAGTTTGTAACAGTTCCAGTTGCTTTGAACTTTTTAAGTATTGCCCTAACGGTAGATATGGGCATTTTCAGGTGAGTAGCT